>JALIRR010011767.1:5000-11457 GCA_023091755.1 Montipora sp. Colony 1 RG-2022
CATCACTTCACATTTTGAAGAGTGCGGTGTTAATGAGTTAGTCATACACCATTTGTTAAGCTCATTCAGTGCGTTATTTAGTAGGTTACATGCTTCATCAACGGTGGATCCAATACAGTAAACTGTAGTATCGTCCGCATACAGGTAGAGATTGCCTGATGTCACAGCCTCTGGCATGTCATTCGATCCTTGAGGGATGCCCCACGTCACATTTAGCTCCTCTGATTGAGTCGAGTTCACAACCGTAACCTGTGTCCGGTGGTGCAGATAATCTGTAAGCCAAGAGACCGGGTTGCCCTCAATTCCAAATTTGATTTTCAATTTAAGTAACAGGGTGCGATGAGAGACGCAGTCGAAGGCTTTTCGAAAATCAATAAAAGTGGTAGCAACTACTAAATTATTATCAACAGCTTGTCTCCAACTTTCTGTCAAATGGACAAGTAATAACTCGGTCGAGTGGCCCTTACGGTAGGCCCATTGCTTCTCAGTCAGTAGATCGCATTCCGTAACATGTTTCAACACTGTGTCTGATATACACGATTCCAAGATTTTACTTGGTACACTTAGTAGTGAAATAGGTCGATAGTTGCTCTTGTCAGTTGGATCGTCCTTTTTAAACACCGGGCACAAGTGAGCTTTTTTCCATTGATTATAAACTTCTCCTTTGGTAATGCTCCTTGCATACAGCTTAGTAAGCGGCGAAACAATTGCTGGCTCGGCTAACCGTAGCAATTTGGGGGTAATTCCATCAGGTCCCGCAGCCTTATTTGGTTTTAGGGCCTTAATTTTCCTGGATACCGACTCCTCAGGAATTGAACAGGAAGAAATTGTTTGTACTGGTGAGCCATCATTACTCACTGCCTTTCGTGTACAACTGGGGTTTCTTGAGATCCGTATATCCACGGTTGCGAAGAAAGCGTTCATCAGGTTCACCTCTTCGTCGTCACGAACAGCAAGCGTTTTATCATCCCGCCTTATTGGTCCAATATGCTGTCTTCTCTTAGGATTCGCCGCTTTAGAGAGTACCCTCCAATACGCAGCAGTTGATTTCGCAGAATTTATCTTTTCACAAAAGAATCTACTCTTTGCCCGTCTCAGATCGCCTGTTATCTCATTCCTGACTTTTTTGTAATTCGCCCATACAGTTTCGCCTTTGGTGTTCACGGCGGACTTAAAAGGCTTATACCTGTAATCAGAAACCCATAAGGGTTGAAACATGTAACGGCCCCTTGTGTGCTGGGAAACAAGCTTGTGAATATTCAATTTGCTAAGTACCATATTTGGAACAACAAGAGCGAGGGGTTTCCAAATATGGTACTTAGCACTGAAACATTCAACCAATCAGCTCGCACTGAATATTCGGAAGCTGTGAACGCCCGTTACATGTTTCATCCCTTTATGGGTTTCTGCTGTAATTCATCTTTCTCCTTATTTCATTCGTAATCCACGGGTCGCTCTTACTGCGAATTTTGATCTTTTTTAATGGAGCGTGTTTATCGTAGATTTCATTGAACGCCCATTGCACATCATCTTTATCCTCGAAGACGTCCGCTACGTGGAATGGTACACAAGAGAGGTCTGCCAGGAATTTCTTTATACTAAATTCTTAAAATTACTAATGGTGATAATTCGTGGAGGCGGACGCCTTTGTCTCAGTTTTAGAGTGGCGTAAACCAAGCTGTGATCAGAGATTCCCACCGGTAACAGGTCATCACTTCTTTCCATCCCTCAAACTGACATTTCCCTTTTTATTCAACTTATACGACGTACAGTCTACTTTAGACTTCAAATGTACTTCAACGAAACAAAGATTTTAAACAAGCTGAGAAGATTCACAATAGGTGAGGCAGAGAGTTGAACCCGGATCGATGGATTCACCTTACAGTTTCCGATATCCACTAGACTAACGAGACAACCTCCCGCAAAATCGAATTTTTTAGAGTATTGAAATAGTAGTACCCAGCGAAACAATTGAAAGTTAACCGGCTACAACGGGGTTTTTAGACCTAAATACTGTAGATCAGCGCGGCATAGATTAGAAACACTATTTCTTGTTGAACTAAAGTTGCAATTCTGCCTGTTTTCATTCTTTTTAGAGCGGTAAACTTGTCAATATTAACATGGGATATTGCGTCGTATAATTGTTACGAAATGTCCAATTTCAGTTTGACGGATGGAAATTAGTGTTGACTCCGGTAACACACCTTTTATGTTAAACAGTTCTGGTTTGGCGGTAACAATTAAGTCAATCAATGCCTTTGTTTCAAGTGTTACTCTAGTTGGTTCTTCGACAATGTTTTGCAAATCGAACTGCTCGAATAAGTGGAGTAGTTTTCGAGTCTTACTCCGCACATCGGACCCCGTTTCGCCAAACGTGTTTAGTAAATCACAATTAAAATCGCCCAGTAAGATAATGTGATCAGTCTTCATCCATGCTTTTTCAAGTGTTAAGTACGCATCCTCGAAGAAATTAGGGCATTCGAGCTCCGATCTATACATGACAGAAAACAAGACATTGGCTGTTGGAAAATTAGCCTGAACCCAAATAGCCTCTAGATTTTTGTTGCTCAGATCTTTGCGGTGAATGGCATTTAGGTAATTTTTACAATAGGTCACGCAACCATCGCCAATGCGTTCTTCGTATCTTCAATTTCTAGGTCGTTATCAGACACAGATTTATCCAGGTGCGTTTCAGTAATGCCGATAATATCAAAGTTACACACATACTGCAATGCCCTCAGCTCTTCCATCTTGTTCCGTATACTGCGAATATTAAGATGTGCGATGCGTAGATCTTTAGGTGCCAAGGCAAGTTTTGAGGCAGTATGTTCGAGGTAGTCAACAACAATCTCGTCGCTATCCAGTTTAGCTTCTTGCGAATTGTTGCTCGATAGATCGAGATCGCCCCTAGGTTGCTCGAAGAAGGAATCATTGAATTTCGGTTAAGAGCAGAAAAGACAAGTCCAAGGGAGGCTAAATTTTTCGAGATAGTATTTGAATGACGCTTTCCCCATATTGATACATTTTGCGTGAAACCACCTTTTACACTCCACGCACAATATGGCGTCTTGATTACTTCGAACGTTGCACAGGCATTCACCGCAAGGATTAGACTTGCCACAAGTCGACCTCACGATAATCCCAGGAGAAAATGTTTTGGCGAGCGAATCGTGATTTAGATGAGCGAGCGACGAAGTCGCGAGAGGTCGACTTGTGTCGCTTGCAAGGTTTTCATTTGCGTCTCGCGCCAAAAAGGGGATGACGTCATTCGCAAGTCCTGCACTTGATACCGCAATCCGACGAAAACAATCGAGCATGTTTGTTTCTACGAAATCGAAAGAGGAAATTTGTTGACTTTGTGCTAACGGTATCAGAAACAATGATGAAATAAAACGAAAGCTTATTTCAATCTCGAGTCGCCGCTTGGAAAGGAGATCTTTAGTGATATTTTTTGGACCAACAGTTCTTGCGCCGTGATTTGTGCTGATAGAAACGAAACACTAATTCGAAATATTAGCAAGTATTAAAGGGAAAGCTTCGAATCGTCAAGAAATTCAATTGATTTCACTCATGAAAGATCAGGTAGGCTTCAGGTGTAGGAGACGTACTAGACCGGGATTAAAAGATACATCTTAGTGAAACTTAAGCTTACCATTTAGCGATGCAATGACTCTCGTCGATGAATACTCATGCATTTTAAAATTTTTTGTTCCATGCGACGAAAAATGTGTCGATAGTCATTGAGAATCGCCTCGGGACTTCCAAATATCAGTTTATACTTAAGATTTTAAATGTGTTGTCTCCTACATATGACGCTCTAATGCCAAGAGACCAAATCTTTCGTGAGTGAAATCAGTGGAACAATTACGAAGACGATGGCATTGCAATCCTCTCCAAGTAAATGACCAAAAGCGTACGGGACTAGTTCAAAGGTCAGGCTTTTCCCAGCTCCGGTTGGAGCTGACACAAACAAATCTATGCAAGAGAGATATTCTTGAATTATTTTCCTCTGATAGTCGGGGAATTTGGATCCGGTGGCCTTTAGTAGCATGTTGAAAGTCACGCTTTCACTGCGTGTGGCAAATTTTGATTGACAACTCTATCCCCTGGGGTCCACGAGGACTACTCTGATTGGCCTAGCTCAGCGACCCGCTTTTGGGTCGCTAAATTGGCGCCAATCAAGTATGAAAAGTCCTTCGTTCCGGGTGTATCTAGACGAAGGACTTTTCGAAAGTCTACGCAAGGATATTTAACAGCCTTCCTTTAGCTGGTCCAGGGTTCGGGTGAACGTCCTTCACCACGTGTGCTTCGGAGAAGTCGAGATGACAACATCTATCGTAGACTTGATAACTGAAGCTTCGCTACCACTTACGCTTGCAAAGCGACAGAGCTTCGAATTCAGATTGTCTTGTTGATGCGGATCCAAAACCAGACATAAAACCAGGAGGACAGAACCAAGGCAAGTCCAAAAGGAATTAAACTTTACGGAACCAAACTTCCCGTGCGCCTCCATGTTGAAAAGTTGAAGTAGTCGTTTGATAACTCTAGCCGTCAAGAAAGATGTTTTGATGTCGTGATTTTTTGTCAAAAGGAAGAACTAGATCACGTGCTAGGCAACCATAAAGGTGCACGTGATCACCTTGTGTCAACTGAATAATGTCAATCGTTCGTCGTTTTCAGAGTAAAACGAGATGCTTCTGTGAAGCATACACTGGGTTGCCTGTGGTACGTGCTACAGAACAGAAGGCACTGAATTGTGTGGTATTGAAATACAGCATTCCAGTCTCTGAAGAACGACAAATAAAGGAGAAGCGAGAAACATTGGCTTCTGGGCTGACATGTTGATAATTTTCAAGTTCCCCCACAACTTCTGTTTACCACAAGTGTGCCCTCTGAGCATCTGACAGCTTTCTAATACCGTTCACTGAAGTTAAGCCCTGCCGGGCGGGGTTAGTGTTTGGATGGGAGACCAAGACAACATTTCCCTCATAAAACAGAAGCATCGGACCGAAAATACTATTAACTCTAACAAATGCGAACTCAGCAAGGTACAGATCTTGTTAGCTTGCTTTATGCAAAACAAATATTGATGAAAAAGCAAATAACTATTGACACAGTTTTCAGAAAGAGCAGAAGGAAGTTTCCCGAACGGTCGATCGAGAATAAAATATTTACGACATCAAAACAACATTAATTTTGAACCGTGAATACAGAATATAAAAAGTTACGATCAGCGACAAACATTTTGGGAGATTTTTTGCTACGTTCAAAGTAAATTGCAAAATCGAAAGTGACATGGCCGGAATTCAGCGGGCGCCGTGATTAAGTTACCGCGGCATGTTTACTCGCCAAACAGTGAGAAGCATCTGTGTCAAATGATGGCAAGATACCGGGTTTTTGTAAGTTTCTTTTTCAGTCAAGTGTTATAAAGTTTGACAATGAAATGAGCGAGAGTCAAAACAAAGATCACAATCGCCCAACTCTTATTTATGCAAAGTCAAAATTTACTCTCCAAGACGCGTACGACGTTATTTATCACCAGGTAATTCCATCATTTTGGAAATAGCAGCTACTTTATTATTCATCTGCGTCACAAGTTTTCACTGATTTTGGGGCTCATTTTGTTGAAACTCAAGCACGCTTCCAACAGGCCTATGAACCCTTCCTGCTTACAGAGCAATACTAAAAAACTTCTCCCATATCACATTTCAACCTTAAGCTCGAAAATTCAATACACAACATGATATTATAATTCACAAAGGCAGAAAATACCACAGAATCCTTTTCCAGCGAAAACATTATTGAAACAAACAACATATTTGCTCTTAGAGACGAAAACCTCTTCCTATTTCATTGCGTGCGTGAAGACAAGAAACTCAATCGCGTCAAATTGCCATGTACTTCAGGTAAATAGTGCTCACTTTGATTTCGTCTCGACGGGCGATAGATTGTTGTCGAAGTCAGTACTCGTCGCTTTTGAGCTTCCTGCCTAGTTTATCCAACTGACTTTCCATTATTGAGCTCCATAAGGGTATATTTTGTTTAAGGATCCACTAAAACGCCATTCGCGTTACATGACTTTCGACGCCATTGCAGGCTAAGTTAATGATTCCCTACTGTGTCCACCAGAGAAATCTACGCAGTTCCACTACCCTCTCGATCCTAAGAACATACTCATAGAAGGCTCTATGCACAAAGACACCACTTACCAGGAGGACAGGCAAGACTTTTACCGACACGGAAAAAAAAAAAACTAAAAAAAAAAAAGAAAACAAACAAACTAAACGAAGACCTCGACTGGTTTGCCATAGGCAACCCAGTAACAAGGTACTTTTTAGCCAAGAAACTTCCGTTTTTGGTTTTTTAATTTTGTTGTAATATTTAACTGAATATTTATATTTCATCTGTCGGACCGGGCAGGAAGCCTTCTTTGTCGGGTGCTTGAGAAACGTATCTA
>JALIRR010011768.1:0-11457 GCA_023091755.1 Montipora sp. Colony 1 RG-2022
TTTATTTTCTCTCTTAAAATTATTCGGGGAAAGATCTCATGGATATACCCATCACGAGTCCCGTAGGTTAAACTGTCATTTTACAGATTAAGCCTAAGAGCCCATTTCAGTGATTGGATCTAAACTTTCGTTTATCTTATTGCTATAGCAATATTTAGTTCTAGAAACTGATTTACAATGGTCATTTTTTTTAGAGTTATGGTTGGTGTGTATATCCATGAGATCCTTGCCAGTATTCATGAATGTACATTGCAAGTGTCATCTTCAGAATGTGAAACAAATCAGTTGCCATTTTGGGTTACTATTCACCGACCACTCTGGTTTCTTTTATAAGTGAACAAAGGAATCCTTGTTCAAATTTTAAAAAAATGATTAAAAACTACGAGCTTTCAACTGCCCGAACTGCAGTCTTCGATGGGTAAAATGAATGATAAGAAAGCAATGAGAAAATTTGAATAAAAGCGTGAATTGTGAAATAATAAAAATGTAAATGGTTATGAATGCTGGTTTTGACATTTGTATTGTAGCTTACAACTAATGACATGTAAGCTTTGACACTGTTGCATACTACAGTGCAATAATCACTTATTGACAGTTTCACAAATGGTTTGGGCATGGATTCACGTTGTTTGGTTGTTTTCTCGAAGTGAACTTTCTTAGAAGTCCTTAAAATTGACAATTTATTTTGCCAAAAGTGTATAATTAAAAGGCTGTTTAATGCATTAAGTGCCAGACTCTTCCAAGTTCTAAAATATCTTTGGCTTTCTGATTGGCAGAGCTTCGACGGGCTGTGAGGACAAGTACCTGGAAAAAAGATACCAGTCGTCACAAACATGAGTTTCCCAAGGCAGGGGAGGATGGAGAGGAGGTTTATGATGAAGAAACAGATACGTGGACAAAAACATGCAAAACATGTGGCTATCAATTAACTTATGAAAAGATGTGATGAAAGTGGAAACAATGTATTTAACTCAGTGCAGTGTATAGACCTTATTCCAAAATGGCCGTCATTTAAATATTCTTTTGTTTTTATTCAAATTAGCCCTTGATGCCTCATTCTTGAGCTGCAAATTCAAAAGAATATTTTGCCTTGAATGAGGCATCAAGGTCTAATTTCAATAAAAACAAAAGAATATCTAAATGACGGCCATTTTGGAATAAGGTGTATATAATACTTTAATGGAAATAAAAAAATGGCAAACTTGCTTGATTCATCTTTGTTCTCTGTTGCTATGAACCAAATCACTGGTCATGCAATAATGTGGTCACATTGGGAAGCTGTGCTCATCAAGTGATTTTCAACTGCAGTGACTATAGTTGAAACCTCTGCCATTGCACCAACACCTAAAACAGATGTTTTCCTTCTTAAGTATGGAAAGTTCTCACTAGTGTTTGATTATCCAAAACAAAAGAAAAAAACATGTGAATAGAGGTGTTGCATGGCAGGAACAATAGATTCTTTTTCCCATGGGAACAAATGTTTTTCAAATGCAAAACATTTTCATTGTTCCTGCCATGAAACATGGCTGTCGTGCAAAACCTCTATATTGGCTCAAATCCTGGAGGATTAAGTCAGGAAGAAGATGAAGAAGAAGAAGTGAAAAACTACAATGTATCTTATTCTAATGTAATAGGTATTTGTCATTTTCTAATTTTAAATATGCAAGTTTCAGGCATTAAAATATTCACATTAATGTGTATATCGAATCCAAAGTTTTGAATTTGGTGTTTTGAATTTGAGTGTCAGACAAATATTTTCATTTGACTCAGAATCTGTAAAGGACATAAGTTCTTCACTGTCCAACAAGAAATTCATCTATACTTGATAGTTAAATAGTGGACGCTTCCATGGTGCTACAATGCAGTGTGAAAAGTAAACAACTCTTCGAGACATTTTCTATGTCGTAAGCGTTGCTCTGTGCACAATCTCATTCCCAAAGAAAGCCTTAAAAAAAAAAAATTGACATTTTCAAATTTATTTTGTCACTTACTAATCTAGACACAACAAGCTTCAAAATACCGGTACTGTAGGTAAACATTGGTTCAGTATTTGTTTCGGTGCACAAGATATTTTGAGCTGTGGTAAGAAACTGGATGTCAACACACTGTTGGCCAGCCCAAAATTTTTAAACTGATGGTCTCTAACAGAGAAGAGATACCTAAGTGTCAAGACAGGGTAAAAATGAAAACTGCTTCTTTACTGTTGACGTTTGTGGCTCAAAGCTGCCCAATATTGTATCCAAAAATCACAGTGGCTACACCCTTCATATATGGCATGCAATCTGTGACAGTGCATGGCTGAACCCTTCCTTTTTTTACTGGCAATTTGATAGCAACTAGACAAAAAACGTCAGTTTTTACCATGTCCAAGGTTTCTGATATCAAGAGATAACTTAAAATTGCATTTAGTACCAAAAACCTTTTAAGTGTCAACATGTACTTCACAGTAACCCTTTGTGCCAACAAAGTTCTTATCTTAAATATAACCATAATTTGGATTTCCCAGTTTACATGTAGCTTTAGAGATGAAAGATCTAATGATCTGTCAAGCGACCAGTCTCTATATTTTTTAGCTTATTTTTTTTTTTTGTCTTGCATTAAAAATAATTATGTTACCTGTGTCCCCACAAGCCAGAGTCTTTGTTATTGGTGGAATGTGGGTATATCCCATTTGAATCAATTGTTTTACTTGCACTGAAGTGATAGGATGTTGCCACATAAACGTGTTCATTGCAGGACAGAATAACAACGGCTTCTTGACATCCCATGCACGAAGTGTGCACGTCTGCATGCAAACAACATAATCACGTTATTATTATTGTGTAAATAAATTAATTAAAAACAATACAACATATTATTTGCTCACTAGAGGGTACTTAGTCCGTCAGAAGTCTGTCTAGTTTAACATTTTAGAGTATTTCCTTGTCCTTGTGTGCGACCATTTCCATTACTAGGGAAAACAATCTGCTGGATTACATGGGAATAGAGATAGCAGTTACCCCCTTCCTCTCCCCCCTCTGTAGTTTTGCTTTCTAATAGATACCCTTTTTGTTTAGTCTGTCAAGTAGACAACAGAAACAAAACAAAAAAAAGGCCATGTACACCAGTCCTACATTTCATACCACCGTTTTCTACTAAGATTTTTTTCTTTTTACAATGCATGCTTGGGTAAAAGAAACAGGGACTGCTCACAGTCCACTTAATGCTTAAAACGTCTTGTAAGGATTATTTTAAATTTTCAATACAGATAACAATTCTTGCTGCCGCAGTGAGTGAGCCTGACGTGAACAAATGAGGCAGCGCTCTAATCAGGAGAAGAACACATTTTTCTTTGAAACCCAAGGAATTGTGGTCATTAGATGCGCAGTATGATCATCAGAGCCTGCTCTGTTTTTCATTCTCAAACTGTATAGATAGTTTCACTGCCACGCAACAAAAAAAAAAATTCAAGACCATTCAATGAAAAGGGCTAAGAATTTGGAATATTGTAGGAAACAAATATTTCAAGTTAAACACCTCTCCAATTCTCAGGTCTGTGCAGTGCATCGTTTCTGAGTTATTTGTTGAAGCATTTCACGCAACTTAAATATAGAGTTTTGTATGGAGACTCCACATGGTCCACCAACGTGGCGGCCTGTAATCAACGGAAAACATCTGGAGTTCACTTTGCGATGAAAGTGTACGAACACATCTCCTCATGTACTTGAAAGGCTCAAACTGCTGAGATTCATAGAGATAGACTTTTTTTTTCAACCAAATAGCTTTGTAACATGGTATCACGCAAGGTGACAATTTGAAAATTCAAAATGCTGTACAGTGTATTTTCGAAAAGGAAGACGTCACTTTTTAAAATCTCAAGCTTATCGAGCTTAGCGTTAAAGCAGATTTTTGGTGAGAAGGGAAGACCAGAGTGCTTGGAGAAAAACCTCTTAGATCAGAGAACATGGAATCAACAAACGCAAGCCACAAATGACATTGAGTCTGGGCATCAAACTGAGGCCTACCAAGAGGTTGTCACACAATCCATTGGAAATCTTGGCCAATGTGTTAGCGTCCAACGGAGCAATAACCATGAGATCTGCCCAGCGTCGCAACTACTGAAAATAAAGATCATTGCTTAAAATCTTATTTCAAGCAATAGCTTAATGCCTCCTAGAAAGATTGCAACTCATGCACCAGTGAAATGGAAACCTCCACTTTGGTGCAGGAACAGGAAATAAATTCACCTCAATATGTAAAACTGGATCCTTCATTGAGCTCCATGTCTGTGCAAGAAATGACAATCAAACTATAATAATACAATAATTAAATGCACCATTGTTTATAAATTACAAAATTACTCTGAATTATCGTTTAACTCCCACAAACTGCCACAATGAAAGCTCTCAAAGTGGAGAATTCTACTGCTTAACATTTTTGAAGATAACTTCTATATACAAATGTCCCATAAGGGAACAGGGGAGAGGATAGGATAAATAACAAAATAATCATAATAAATAAAAATATTATTTAGCCTTTGAATAGCACATGTTCAATATATAAATCGTCAGACCAAACTACTAGGCTTAAGGTGGCTCAAACCTGTTTCAATACTTGAAAGAAATGTCCTTATTAGAAGGATTGACACTACAACACTTTGTCACTCAACAGCAATGTTATGGTACCATATCAATAACCAATTATTGCTCAAAAAAATTTGGTCTTTTTTTTTTTGACATAAAAAGTTACCATGGCAACAGGAAAGCCCTGCTTTAGCTACCCATATCTCAAAAATGAAGTCAGTGACCCCCATTTTTTATTTCTGACATGTAATCAGCATGCCAGAATGAAACTTTCTGCAAATTTTAAAAAAATAATGTTGAGCGGATTCAGAGCTACCTTAATTAATTGAAAATTTAAGGTAGTTCTGAATCTGCTCCACAGAATTCCTTTAAACTTTGCAGAGAGTTTCAACTTGGCCTGCTGATCACTTTTGTGCAATAAAAAATTGGGGTCACCGTGTTCGTTTTTCAGATATGAGCAACTAAAGCCAAAATAAAAGGTGTCTTTGCAAAGCTTTCCTGTTGCCTTGGTAACTTGTTACGTCTCAAAAATGACTGCATCTTGTTTAGCAATAATTGATGTTTGACATGGTACCACAACATTGCTGTTACGTGATAAAGTGTTGTAGTGTCAATCCTTCCAATAACAAGGTCTCTTGAAAGTGTTGAAACTGGTGTGAGCCACCTTATTAAAATAGGTTAAATTTTAGTTAAATGTACAAATTATCTGTGACTCATCCACGACTAAGCCATAATTAAGTGAATCGTCTTGGTTTCTTTATTTTCTCACCTCCCACTCATGTCTGTCCCTATAAACTTTCACAGGAATTTTCTCCTCCTCAAAGAAATGAGTAGAATGATCTGTTGCAATTACCTGGATACTTGGCTGGGGTAAAAGTAAGAAGGTACGTTCACTTAAAACTTTAATAATACTCTCTTTAATACTCATACTCATAGCAGGAATACTCATAAAACAGTGCACGTGTACACTGTATGTTCAAGGAGTTCTCATCAATATTAGATCGTTCTTAGTTGCAAATTACGACTTGAATTATCCTTACAAGAAGCTTAGTGTACCTTTGGTTGTAAGAGATGTAGTTCGTCTACAAGTTTTGGTAGTCTTATGCTCGCTACACTGCCAGTAACTCCAACGAGAATGTTTTTACCTAGTTTCGTGGGAGGTGGAAGTTCCGCCGCCATTTTGTTTGTTGTTATCCTGGATACCCCATACATAACGTACCTACTCCGGTATGGAAGACAGCTGCTGGTCACACTATCCGGAGGAGCATAGGTAGTCTGAAATTCCAGCCTTCACCCCAGGCCTTGGTGGGGACCAGGGCCTGGGAGGAGACGGCATAGGCTGTAATTAAATTATGCAAATTAGATAGGTCAACCGCTCTGTATTCCGGTATTCCGCTCAAAATTCAACTTAAAAAATTGATGTCAGTTTTTCACGCGTCTGTTCTGGCTGTTATTGATCATGAATTTCGTCATAACATTGTCAAAGTAGCTGTGGATCCACGAGGCGATAGACGAGTGGATCCGCAGACTACTTTGACAATGTTATGACGAAATTCATTGTCGATAAAAGGACAGGCGCATGAAAAACTGACATCAATTTGTTTTTTACAATAACAAAAAGGCAGAGGGGTCAAAATTAAGTCAAAACACGAGAGGAAAGCAAGACAAAAATGCGAGAAACTTCAATCTGACGCGAGCAATATCACGTCATTATTGGATAAATTCTAAATTTATGTGTCTGTCCGCTTGGTGGCAATAAAAATTAGCCAATGAGCGCGCGAGAATTTTGCGGTCATTGTAAAATTAACAAATTGATGTCAGTTTTCATGCGTCTGTCTTGTTATTGATCATGAATTTCGTCATAACATTGTCAAAGTAGTCTGCGGATCCACTCGGCTATCGTCTCGTGGATCCACAGCTACTTTGACAATGTTTTGACGCAATTCATGATCAATTTGTTTTTTACAATAACAAAAAGGCAGAGGGGTCAAAATTAAGTCAAAACACGAAAAAAAAAAAAGCGAGACAAAAATGTGAGAAACTTCAATCTGACGCGAGCAATATCGCGTCATTATAGCATAATTATAAATTTGTGTCTGTCCGCTTATAGATCGTTTTCACTGTCACGCAATAAAAAAATAAATCGAAAACCATCCAGTGGAAAAAGTCAAGAATTCGTGATGTTGTAGAAGATAAATGAAGAAGACACTTCTCCAAGTTTTAGGCCCGTGCGTTTCCCCAAACTTCAGATATTCGTCGAAATGTTCCGCAGAAATTTACAGAGCCCAGTATGAAAACGCCATGTTGGTGCACATCTGCGGCCGGAAAATAGTGTCAACATTTGTTACTTACTTTGGCTATCTAGGCGAGTGATCATCTGTACTGAACAGACAGCTATTTACTTAAGCACTTTTCCTAATGCTTTAAATTCTAAAAAGGCTCAAAACCATGAGATAAATATATATTTCTCAATAAACTTGATCGTCGCCTCGTGTCACGCACCGCAAATTCAAAATGCTCTGATTTCCAAACGAAGCACGCTATTGAGCTTTAAAATTGCAAATGGATACAAATTTACCGCCTCTTATGCCTGATGAAGATAAAAATTTTCGTGGCTCTTTAGTTTTGGATTTTAGAAAATGATGACGTCACGTGAAAACGATCTATTGACAATAAAAATTAGCCAATGAGCGAGCGAGAATTTTTGCAAAAATCGCATCGTGTAAATCGGCCTTAACAGTCCCTCTCGTCCAAATTTAATTCCTGCAATATTGATAACTATCTAGGGATTACAACAGTTTTTAGGCTGTATGGACCCTTGTTTACTTGAAAATGTAAAACTCATTGATGGAATGAATTATTGAACATTTGACGCTTTGCATACCACAAACAACTTCTATTTGTGTTATCTTTTGACTGTCTTCGTAACGGCAATAAAAATATGCAAGCCGTCAATGGTTTTCATGATGAAATATTTATTAACTGAATTACCTGCAACGAAAACAAATATGGTTGTACTTTAGCCATGTACTGTATGAACTTTCAGCACAATAAGCCGGAAAGTGAAACAACTCTTGACGGTTACAGAAACATAATATTTCATTTATTTCATTCCTTCACCCACTTTTCTATCACAAATTGTCTCAACAGCAGTTTGAATGCGGTTTACTTTTTATTTTTGTCCGACCCAACTCATCTAATGCTTTCCGTGCGGGCTCATCATACTTTTTTTTACCCCATTCTTCGACAATTTTTTCCATGATATCTTTGGCAATACGCTGGAAAGCCTCCTCAATGCAATTATTTTCCATCGCACTTGTTTCAAAGAAATTCATGTCATATTCCTCAGCCAGCTGTTCACCTTCCTCTCGTTTCACAGCTCTCGCATTCTCCTCTAAATCACTTTTGTTTCCAACCAACAACTTAACTACATCATCTTTGGCATGCTCATTGATGTTCCGCAGCCACTTTGAGATGTTCTCAAATGAATGCCTTCGTGTGATATCATACACCAGCACAATTCCCATAGCAGAACGGTAATAAGACACGCTGATCGAGTGAAATCTCTCCTGCCCCGCCGTATCCCAAATCTGCAGTCGAACGCGCTTTCCTTCCATCTCGATCGTGCGTAACTTGAAATCAATTCCAATAGTAGAAATGTAAGTCCTTTTAAAAACATCTTCGGAAAATCTCCACATTAAACTTGTCTTCCCAACCCCCGCATCTCCAAGAAGCAAGATTTTGAACATATAGTCAAATAGCTCACGATTTAGCACTTTTTTATCCCCCATATTTTCACTTTCTGTAAAGTACCCTCTGAACTGCTCACTGTTTCCAAAGCCTTTTTTCATTATCATAAGTTGGTAGGCACGCGCAGTTTTTAATTTCCTGATTGGTCGAGAAAAACGCATGTGTCGCACGCGAGTCGCGTGAGTAAATCATTCGAAATCACACTGCTCTGAAAATGTGAAATGTTTTTTACCAAGACCAAACACTCTGATTAGGACGAATGTTTTTTGATAACTGTCTAAAGAGCATACATGTATTCACATCTTGACTAATGAAGAGTTTAAGCGACGACAACGAAAACGTCACTTTAAAATATAAACTTTGTCGTCGCTATCGAAAGTCAGGGGCACCCAACGACCAATTTGTTGTAAAATGTATTATTATACCCCAGTTAATGAAAATAAATGTTATTAAGGCATTTTCAGATGTTTTTCAGTGTTGCTGGGAAAACATTATCTGTTCCTTTTTCCCAGCAAGACACACAAGAAATTTTCCAGCCAGCTAGGTAAAATTGGTTGGTTTCCCAGCCAGCTGATCAAAGTTATTTCCCAGCCAGGAATTCCGCGCGCTTTCAAATCCCTCGATCCAAAACGACCGAACAAAAGCGACAAAACCGGGACAAAACAGGTTTTTTCCGCAAGCGCAATCACTCTGACCAGCCGTCGTATGTTTGTGACTACTCTGTGGGAGAGGGAACGGGTTTTTTTTTTTTTTTTTGAAAGTCTCTTGCGATTCTTCCAACTCTTTAATTCACTTTGTACAATGCGGATGAAGTATCCTATAACTGACCTGGTACGAATACTTCTTGCGAAAGAGTGTTTCGCACTTGTTGCACGATTAGTTCTCGTCATTACAACGGTAAGACTACATCTCTGTGTTTGAGACGTGTGACTCATCGTTTTTTTTTTCATTTGCGTGCCTCTCTGGCCATGTTAATTTAACCAAAATAAGGGACAAAATAATTTAATTCTCGGAGTGTTGATTTAGAAGGCCAACATGGTGGCCTTCCTATCAAAAATTACAAAATTAAGGATAATGTAATTCGCTGGTAGTGTCGTCGATTCGGCCAATCAAACTATTCAATCTCCATGCAACCCACGACTTCTTTTCCTGGTTGGAGAGAGATACCAGTTGAAAGAAGTTTTGGCTTCTTGCGGGGTTAACCAAGTTGTTACGACGTTGTTTTAGCCAGTATCTGAAGGAAGCGAGCCCGAAAAGCCATTTACAAAATTGTAGTCCGCTTGTTTTGATAAGCTGGTCTTTTAACATGTTCAATTCAAAATAAGAATTTAATATCTCCGTTCTTAAGATACAGACAAAATTGTGACATTCGAAAAAGACCCGAAATTAAATGTTTAGGGACTTTCGAGAAACGGGCAAATGGTCACCAATCACAAGAATTGTCAGCCCAAAGACACCTCGTAACGGATGTGACGTCACAACTCGGCAAGTACCAAGGCGTCTTCTCGGTCTCCAACAGCCTTCTACTTTCAATGGAGAAAAGAGACCCCACGGTGCACTATGGATTTCATGGGCAGTTCCAAATCGTACTGCCAAAATACAAGTGTGGATACGAGTCTGCGCTTTTAGCAACTTTGTACGCGGTCGTATTAAGAATTTATGAAAGATATACCTTCTGGGGGCTGAAAAAAATTGGCTTAAACTTTTAGTAACAACAAAATGATTCAAATTTCGAGCTATATCATTGGTGAGTGAGTTAAGAATGGGAATTTGGTCGCATTAATTGCGTTTACAAAAATTGAAAGGTTAAATGGTTACCTCTTCTTTAGATCCACTTTTCAACTTGCCTTTGATCGAGCTTTCAATTCCTTTTAATCCACTCAATTGATCAAACCATTTTTTGGCTTTAGTTAGTAGCTATCCGTAAACTTTTAGGGGCCGCGGAGAAGGAGAGGCTGGGGCTATAGTCCCTCACTTTTTTCCTAAGGTGTTGTCCTAAGCCCTTCCCCATCCCCTTCCTTCACACTTCCGTTATCCTTACCAAAACTCAGCCCCTTCCCCTCCAATTTGAAACGTACTCCATGGCCCCTGAGGATGGCCCAGGCCCCGCAACTGGTTTAAGCAGAACCAAGAGTCCATTACGTGATAACTCTTGTAGAACCTGAATATTGGCGTCTCAGCAGACCTCTTAAAATTCTATTTGTTTTTTTTTTTCAAAGCCCTGTGATAATGGTTCTTTCTAAATCAATTATTCAATCGTAGGAGGGAAGAAAACTGTTAGGGAGTAGTACTAGTTCTTTATGACTGGTACCTTATTTGAAATGGATAATTTGGACTCTGAGCTTAAAGAGATCAGAATGCCACATAGTCAGCCAATGCCTCTAGAATCGGTGCTCGGTGACCTGGTCTTAGTGACGATGTCAGTGAGTCAGTTTTTTACTCGGAAATGATTGAAGTTTTATTGCTTACAGTTTACGAGAGAAGAGACCTTAATACAACTTTAAGTTCAATAATGACTTCACTGCAGCGTAATCTTCTTTTACGTGTTGACCTTTGCTTGCTTTAGCGTCCTCTCGCTTGCTTGTTTTACTTTCTTCTCCGCTTGTCTTTTTCTTGGTCTCTTCCTCCTTCTTTGGTTTCACCTCTTCTCCTTTCTTTGGTTTGGATCCTTCTTTATTTGGTTCAGTGTTCTCGCCTTCTTTCTTCGTTTTCACCGGTTCTTCCTTGTTTTTCACCGGTTCTTCCTTCTTCTGCTTGGCTTGTTGCTCTTTTTCTGGGCCATCTAAAACTTTAGCGTACGTGGGCTGGTTTTTATCTTGCGAAGTGGAATTAAGGGTGGTGGACTTTTGATCGTTTTTGGAGCGCTTCAACTCAGACTGGTGCTTTTCTGCGCTATTTTCGTCGTCCTCGTTGCCGCTATCTTCCTCGTCCTCGGTCGATGCTTCACTATCTTCGTCATCATCCGGATGAAAGTCGGGATCTTCGTCGGAAACGTAGCTGTCACTGACATAAACTAGCTGCTCGGTCAACGTTCCTTCGGATTCTCCTTGCTCGTATTTCCGTTTCCGGTCAGGTGATGACGCAAATGGGTCAGCTTCATTCACCATCCTTCGGTAATTTCCTTTAAGTTGGCGTTTAGACCTCC
>JALIRR010011769.1:0-11455 GCA_023091755.1 Montipora sp. Colony 1 RG-2022
ACTAGGCCTATGAATAAAAGCGAGGCTGGAGTTGACCTTGCTTTGATACAAACCTCACTGCTTTTTGTATTTAAATCATGTTGTTGTAATTTATATCATTTCCTGGTTATGACAAGGTGTAATTATAGCTGGTAGTGTCAAGCTGGAACTCGCTGTTGGATGATACAGCACTTGAGTTTTTTGGAACCGCGCACCGGTGGCTCAGTTGGTTGAGCACCGGGCTGTCACGCGGGAGGTCGTGAGTTCAACTCTGGCCGGACCAACACTCAGGGTCTTTAAATAACTGAGGAGAAAGTGCTGCCTTTGTAATTACATCTGCAAATGGTTAGACTCTCTAGTCTTCTCAGATAAGGACGATAAGCCGGAGGTCCCATCTCACAACCCTTCAATGTTCATAGTCCTGTGGGACGTAAAAGAACCCGCACACTTGTCGCAAAGAGTAGGGCATGTAGTTCCCGGTGTTGTGGTCTGTCTTCTGTGGTATATCATGGTTGGGAGGGTAAATGCTCGGAGATATTAGCTACACCAAGCTACTCTAAAAATCAGAGGGTAAATAAAGATGTATGATATATATATATATGATATGGAAGTTAATTTTTTTAGATGATTGTAAGTATGTAGATGTATCTTGCAGCTTTTTATGGTTAGTTTAACTTCAGAGATACTAGTGTCTTGAATGCTAACCTAAAATCCGAATTGAAATTAAGCTCTTCCACTGCTACAATCATAGACAAAAGTAGTTGGGAAGGTTATGTAAATGAACCACACCAGAGCTGTATTTCAACCTGCTTCTGTTAAAGCTCAAAAGAAATAGTTTCACTTTCTCTTACGTAGCCCCCCTCCCCCCTATTCAATGTTGGAAGGTAAGTCAACAATTTTCCACTGAAACCATTCAGTTTTGCACAACATTGAAGGAGGGGGGAGGGGAGAGAAGCAATAAAGACTTCAAAAGTGCTAACCTTCCCAACAGTTTTGTCTAGGATTGTAGTACTACCTGATTTCCATCTCTTGTTACAGACTAAAGTCAACAATACCAGTCAGGTGGGTCTGGCATTTACCCAGCGCTTGCGTGACGGGATCAAGCTGACATTGTCTTCACAGATTGATGCGAAGAATCTCAATCAAGGTGGACACAAGATTGGTTTGGGTCTGGATTTAGCTTGGCACTGTTCTGTGACTGTCAGGGCATTTGAATTGCTGAGTCTGTGCAGTGCATCTCTTGGAATTTAGTGTTTTTCATCCAGAGGAAATACTTTTGAACTTCACAGTGGAAGTCTTAAAGCTGAAATACAATTAAAGTTAGGCTTGTGTGCAATGTTTTTTTGTTTTAAGTAAACTTCTAATAATTGTAATACCTTGCTCATTGATATATGTGGTAAATAAAAACAGTGGATTTTAATTTTAATTTGATCTATTGTGCTCTTGTATATCAATTTAGAAAAGACATTTTTTTTGGCTGTACCTCACAAGGCCTCACTAGATTTTGCATGCAGGAGAAATTACAACTTCGATTTCCTGTTTCTCCCTTGATTTAACTCCGTGTTTAAATTAACTGAAATGACGATTCTAATAACAGTGGACCCTTTTCATGGCATTTATTGTGATCCGTCTTCCCGTAGCAAGTTTTGACTACAAGCTTATGGAAGCCTCTCTCCAGCTCGTAATAATCGGCCCAATCAGCGCCCCTTCAAACCCCCAACACGCCCCCCCAACATTTCCATATTTGGTTATTCTTTCTCGTTAGGCGAGCGTCCCATGTGCTGGCTGACGCTTCTGCCATTGTTTAATAACCCGAGTTGGGGATTCTCTTTTAACTACCTCTGAGTCCTGTAAGTTAGCCGAAAGAGAAAGGAAAACAATAGAGGACACGAACGGACAGAAATTGGAGACTCCAACAATCTTACCGAAAACCCTGGGTCGAGTCACCCGTCATTTGGAATTGCGACACTCGTCGGCGGATTAGCAGAAATATAATAATTTTTTGTGTTTCACGTTTCATCCGAGTTACAATGGAAACTTTCTGGCAATCAGCTCTTTGTCTGCTAGCGTTATCTTCATGGAGAGGTATTCTAGCCCAAGTTACTCCTCTGCCAGAGGAGAAAATGAATGTGGTAAGCTGTTTTTCGATTCTTGCGTTTTTCAATATGGCGCACTTAATTAAGCATGCTGCTGTTTTCATTTTGGAAAATCAATTAGCAAGGGAGTGGCATTTTAAGGTGAATATAATGTTCTTCAGTAGCAATCGAACCACTGGGGCTTTGTTTTCCAGGTATTTGACTCGAACACCCGGTAAATTAAAGCTTTTTCATGTTACGTCATCGCCTCTATAAAAACTGGATACTTAATTAACCCTTAACCCTTTAGCTTTCTGTCTAACGCCAGACGATTTTACTCGTCAATCGGGAATCCCACGGGGGTGAAAGGGTTAACAACAGCTAGATTCACTCAAAAACTATGTCCCCATTAACAATTATTCCATTGGTAACTTGGGAGCTTTAGCAACGACGACGGGAACGGCAACGAGAACGTCATCTCAAAACATAAATTCCCATCATTGTAATCACTTTGAGACTATTCCAAGCTTTTTAACATGACCATGATGTGGCAGTCCCTCCAGAATGAAGCCGATATGAGTCAAGCTTAATTTAGGGGAGAAAATGAAAATTTATTCTCAAGTGCAGATGTCCTCCATAAAACCCAAAATCTGGGTATTTCACGTTGTTGTTTTGCGTGCTGATGACGGCAAAGAAATGGACAAAAATGAAAAACGCACATGCAGAGCGTGTAAAGCTAGTGTTCTTGTGGAGTAAATGCTGAATCTTGAGAAGTGATGGCTACGCAGTGGTCATTACCATCCCTTCCCCCCTAGAATATGTTAAGTAAGGAAAGATGTGGCTACGCAGTGGCTACTACATGTACTTGTTTGGTTGGAGAGAGATTTTGTGTGTGGAAGATACAAGAAGAAAGCTGATGGATTAGTGGAACCGGTGGAGGAGTTGCGTGAAGAGGTGGAAACGGTGAGAGGTTTCTGTTATTTGGGGGATAAGATGAATGCAAGTGGTGGCTGCGAGGCAGCTGTGACAGCAAGAGCAAGAATTGGCTGGGTGAAGTTCAGGGAATGTGGAGAGTTGCTGAACTCAAAAAGGTTCTTGCTGAAGGTGAAAGGAATGGTTTTTCGGAGTTGTGTAAGAGTGGCTATGTTATATGAGAGTGAGACATGGTGTCTGAGGGAAAATGAGATAGCAGTTTTGAGAAGGACTGAGAGAGCGATGGTGAGAGCAATGTGTGGTGCAAAACAGATGGAGAAAAAGAGGACAGAGGACCTGATGGAGATGTTGGGGTTGAAGGAAACTGTGGTTCAGATGGCAAAGGCAAATGGAGTGAGATGGTATGGGCATGTGTTGAGGAGGGATGATGGGCATGTTCTGAGAAAAGCGTTGGTGTTCGAAGTGAAGGGCAAGAGGAAGTGAGGACGACCAGAGAAGACGCAAGTGGAGAAGGAGAGCAAGAGCGTTGGTTTGGAGAAAAAGGATGCCATGAATCGAGCGAAATGGAGAGTGAGAGTTTGAAAGATTGCTGACAAAGTGGGGTAAATCTGGCCACCCCCGTTTAGAGGGGTAGACCCGAATCAATAGCCGGCGGATTTTGCCAGCTGCCGACTCTCATTTGTAGAGTCCTCAAGTTGATTGCTGGTGCTTCTCAGTACTGGTCGCAGAAATAGCAGCATTACACGCGCGTATCATGCGTGTAAGTCCGCCATATTGCGCGCATTTTACACGCAAATTACGCGCGCGTTACGCGCGAGTAAAAAATACACGAAGTTGTGAGTAAAAAAATTGCACGCAAATTCTTCACAGTGCGTGTAAAATTTTACACGCAGAGTTTCGTGTAAAAGAGGGCAGAGTATTTAAAGTTGTACATCAATTTGTAGCGGCTTTTTCACGAAGAACAATGTTGCATGTCTAAAAGCACTACTGGTTTCCGAAGAACTTATTCAGCTTTGTATTTCAACATTTTCGCAACAAGTGTCCACTTTATTTGAATAGTCAAAAATTGACTTGACTTGTTTTGCTGTGGTCATCGTCTGAATATCACCGCGTGTTTGGATGCTCACCGCATGTTTGCGTTTGTCTCATTTCGAGGACCGTTTTCACTGAGTGAAATCATTCCTAAAATGAAAAGGCTGCGATTCGGGTGATAAATCACAGCTGCTAAGGCGAATATGTTGTAAATTGCAAGTAAAAGTAATGATATACCACGATGATGTTCCATTTCATTTTCCTTTCACCGCTCACCGCCGGTGAATGAGCTCGTCGTCGATCTATTGTAGAATAATACCAATGTTTACCTTTTTAAACCGCCCATTTGATCTGATCTGAGAATAAGACCGAAATAATTTTGTTCCAACGGCTTATTACATTCGCGGTTTAAAGGATTAATTAATGTTTTGGTTCAAAGAGAGTTAGTCCGCCGACCAAAAAGGAAATATCTTTCCAGAATCGATAAATGAACCGAGTGGCGGTTTGAAACATTCGCTAAGCTGTAATTAATTTTGAACACTTAATTCTACGCAGCATTCAATTTCACCATCGAAAAACGCCGCGATACGCTTGATTTTTCTGTTTAACCAGAGTAAGACGTGTTTTAAATTTTCATGTTACTTTCGCGAGTTTAAGAACAACCAGGAATTTTAAGAATATTTTAAGAATATAATAAAGCCGAGGCTGAGATTTTGAAAAGGATAGATATAATTTTGTGTTTTGAAACATCAGTAAATACAATACAATTTTATGTTTTTTAACTTAACCGTATAAAATTATTCCTTTCTCTGAGCGGCGAAACTAGCCAACAAAACGAACAAACTATAGCGATGCGATGGAGCACGTGTACCGCGATACAGATCTAGATACCAAACATTTGTAATTGGTTCTGTCCAATAAATTCTAAAACTGAAATGTCATGAGCTATAATTTAAGAATAATACAAGAATATTTTCAGCCTAAAATCGGCAGAAAATTAAGAATATTCAGCCTGGGCCTGAAAAACAACATTCTTACAATAAAAAAGAGTGCAAACGAATAAAAGAATGTAAACAAAGCTAGCACCTTGAGCAGATACATGTGCGTCTTATTTACGGTAGTTCAGCTTTATTAAAAGTTTTGCCTTGCTGTTAAAATATAATTCGGTCAGTCTATACTGTATTACTGGGAGGGTATTATTTTTCACCAATTGCGTTATTAAAAACGCAAAAACAATAGCAGGACCAGAATTCAAAATAGCATGCGTTTACACACAGCAAATGTCAAAAATACGACATGTAAATGTATTAAAATTTCGTTTCTTGAATATTGGCGTGTATGCTTCAAGTTTTCCCGTTCATAGCTGATTCTAACAGCTTGACTTCGCAAATCAAAGTACATTTTAAAGTTCGTGCGATCGCTCGGTCCGCACAGGCAACAAATTGACAGTCTAAATAAATATGGTATCCGGTCGTTTCGCCAACGAGTTGTTTCGCCAACGACCCGTTCGCCAACGTCCTAAGTCGCTTGGCCAACGTCCTACTAGTCAATTCGCCAACGTCTAAATAAAAGTATACACTTATGTGTGTTGTCATTTATTTCATACCCTCGCCTGGAATTATTTTCCTGCGCGTGCGACGGCAGTTCTCTACGTGTAAAAAATTTCTTTAGCGCGTGTGTGCAATATTAACCAGTCTTTCCCAGTCACAAGTCAAACAATTGACACTGATTAGCGTTGCATTTTAATTCGCGTCGCCTATGTGACCTTATTTGAATATGGATGTTTCCGGTTAACCAATCAGATCTGTGAATTTTATTGCACTTACCTTTCTGATCCGATGCCATAAGTATAAAAGGCCCAAAAAGATACAGGATCTTCATTCGAGCTTTAGAGCAACTGAATACAATTCCAGCTTTACATCATGAACATCTGCAACGTGTGTAACTTCGCCGTTCGCCCGCGCCAGGAAGGCCTTCAATGTGACGGCTGCTACCGTTGGCAACATCGTACCTACGATACTGGAATATCCCGAGCCCAGTACCGCGCCGCTGTACGGTCTGGAGAGGGAATCGACTGGAGTTGCCATGTGTGCATGGAGACACCATACTTCGAGAGTAGCGGAATGGAGGAAGATATGGACTCGTTGATGAATGACCCCTCAATGGTAAGTACATGCACTTATGTTTATGTAACTTGGGTGGGATGCTTTAAGAGAGAAAAATCTCCTTGGAAATATACCATTTATTTAAGCCATTATAGAAATACCGTCTCTCCTTACTGAAGCTTAGGTTTTCGGTCTTAGGTCATAAAAGACTCCTATCACATGAACATTGACAGATTTGTCTTGTTTTATCTTTTAGCCTAACTGCAAGCCTTCCTGAACCTGAGAGTTTAGAAGAGAGCGGGACGCCACTATTCTCAGATGAAAACAATTTCGGTGAGTTCGGTTATGTGAAATGTGTATCAAAAGATAATCGGTTATATTATTGACCAGATACAATAGTCAGTTGCGAGTTTTTAAAGGTTACGATGTTGGTTGTTTAGTAAATATACATCCCTTCCAGGGAGTAGTCGACTAAGTATTAATATTGTTATTATTATTTCTGTCTATAGGTCCTGATGGAAGAACTGACTGAAGCCCCTTGTGCAGCCCTGCCCAAACAGGAATACATCGCAAGACAGGCCAATCGTCTACGTCAAAAACTCCGCCCAGAACACCCATGAGATCTCGACTTCAAGCTGGTTGATGAATGTCTACCTGAGGGTTTCCTCTGTGCTGACCTCGAAGTTAAGGATAGGCGCCACCTACTATTTGCAAGACAGGAGCAGCTCAACATCCTGGCCCGTGCTAAGACCTGGTACATAGATGGAACATTTAAGCTTGTTTGCCACCCTTTCAAGCAGCTCTTAACATTGAATGCGTTTGTTAGATGTGGGGAGTATGCCAAGCAGGTGCCCCTAGCATACGTACTCATGTCCAGCAAGAAGGGAAAGGACTATAAAAAGGTATGTTCACTTTATTTTTAGAGAAGATAACTTATTTTTCTAATTTCTCTTATTTCTCTTAAACAACTCTCTGCGAAATTCATTATTAGCATATTGACCTTCTACAAACATTTACAAAACTGGTATCGGCTTTCCAATGTGTAAATCTCAGGATATGATATATACTACAATATTTCTAGGTGCTCCAGAAGCTAATCCAACTGATGCCCGAGCTCGCCGCCAGGCAAGTCACCGTGGACTTCGAGAAGGCGCTGTGGTCGGCACTCCGAGCAGTCCTACCAACAGTTAAAATCCAAGGATGCATTTTTCACTGGACACAAGCAGTCTGGAGGAAGGTGTGTATTGCATTTTAATTGATGTTTATACTTTTTTGTGTACCTTTTTTAATTTTGTTACTGGGTTGCCGTAGGCATCCCAGTCGGAAAATGGGTAGATTTTTTTTATTTTTTTTTATTTTCCGTGTCGGTAAAAGTCTTGCCCGTCAGTCCCCTGCTAAGTGGTGTCTTTCTGCATAGAGCCCTCTGCCCTCTTTTCTTAGGATAGAGAGGGTAGTGGAAATACGTAGACTTCTCTGGTGGACACAGTAGAGTGATAAACTTAACCTGCAATGGCGTCGAAAGTCATGTAACGCAAATGGCGTTTTAGTGGATCTTAAACAAAATATACCCTTATGGAGCTCAATAAGGAAAGTCAGTTGGATAAACTAGGCGGGCGGTGAAAACAAATACCTGGAATCGTAAAAGCGACGAGTAATGGACTTCGACAACAATCTATCGCCCGTCGAGCAGAAATCAAAGTGAGCTGTATTTACCTGAAGTACATGGTAATTTGACACGATTGAGTTTCTTGTCTTCACGCACGCAATGAAATAGGAAGAGGTTTTCGCCTCTAAGTGCAAATATGTTGTTTGTTTCAATAAATTTTTCGCTGGAAAAGGATTCTGTGGTATTTTCTGCCTTTGTGAATTATAATGTCATGTTGTGTATTGAATTTTCGAGCTTAAGGTTGAAATGTGATATGGGAGAAGTTTTTTAGTATTGCTCTGTAAGCAGGAAGGGTTCACAGGCCTGTTGGAAGCGTGCTTGAGTTTCAACAAAATGAGCCCCAAAATCAGTGAAAAATTGTGACGCAGATGAATCATAAAGTAGCTGCTATTTCCAAAATGATGGAATTACCTGGTGATAAATAACGTCGTACGCGTCTTGGAGAGTAAATTTTGACTTTGCATAAACAAGAGTTGGGCGATTGTGATCTTTGTTTTGACTTCGCTCATTTCAGTGTCAAACTTTATAACACTTGACAGAAAAAGAAACTTACAAAAACCCGGTATCTTGCCATCATTTGACACAGATACTTCACTGTTTGGCGAGTAAACATGCCGCGGTAACTTAATCACGGCGCCCGCTGAATTCCGGCATGTCACTTTCGATTTTGCGATTTATTTGAACATAGCAAAAATCTCCCAAAATGTTTGTCGCTGATCGTAACTTTTTATATTCTATATTCATGATTCAAAATTAATATTGTTTTCATGTCGTAAATATTTTACTCTCGATCGACCGTTCCGGAAACTTCCTTCTGCTCTTTCTAAAACTGTGTATCAATAGATATTTGCTTTTGCATCAATGTTTGTTTTGCATAAAGCAAGCTAACAAAATCTGTACTTTGCTGAGTTCGCATTTGTTAGCGTAAATAGTATTTTCGGTCAGATCCTTGCGTTTTAGTATGGGTTTATTGTTTTTGGTCTCCCATCCTAAAACTAACCCCACCCGAAAGGGCTTAACTTCCGGTGAATTTTAGTATTAAAAGCATTCAGATGCTCAGAGGGCATACTTGTGGTGAAAAGAAGTTGTGAGGGAACTTGAAAATTATCAACATGTCAGCCCAGAAGCCAATGTTTCTCGCTTCTCTTTTATTTGTTACTCTTCGGAGACTGGAATGCTGTATTTCAATACCACACAATTCAGTGCCTTCTGATTTTCTGTAACACGTACCACAGGCAACCCAGTGTATGCTTCACGGAAGCATCTCGTTTTGTTTTACTTTAAGGTACAAGAGCTTGGCCTTCAGACAGCTTACTCTGGTGACGATGCGGTGTACCAGTACATCAGAAAGATAATTGCCCTACCATTCCTTCCGTACCTAGAGATCTTGGCAATGTTCGTCCGCCTTGAGGCCCAGGCCCAAACAGAGCAGCTGAGGAGTCTAGTCGAGTATGTCAGGCGGCAGTGGATCGAAAGCCAGGTGTTTACTCCGAGAAACTGGTGCATCTACAAACAGCTGATCCGAACTAATAATGATCTAGAAGGTTGGCATAACGCACTCAATCGCCGAGCGGGGAAATAATGCGGTTTGCCGTTGTATTTATTAATTGAGTTGCTTGATAGGGAGGCAAAACTTACAGCCGTGACAATCAGGCTTGTATCAGACAATAAACTTAAACGAATTCAACGTAGTGTCACTAGGAATATCCAGGCTAAGCTATTCGCAAGCTGGGAAAAGTATGAGAACAACGAAAAGACTGCCGCCCAACTACTGAAGACTTGTTCACGGCTTAACAGACCAGCTCGTGCGAACTAGAACTTCTCTGTAAATAGGATAAATTGATTTCACTGAGATAATATATAGGTTTCCATCAGGTTTTGTAAATAGGTTTCATAGGTTTTTTGTGCTTCTAAATATTTGATACTATATTGTAATAAAATTGCTGTTGTTATTTACTTGACTGCGTTCCATTTTAATTCTAACTCGATCATACGGGAAAAAAATATTGTTAACAAAATATTCTTTAGCGTGAAATTGGTACATTTTCACACCTATTGTTATGGATCTTCCATGGAATGATACCGCTTGTAAAAATCCGTTCTAAAAAAATCCATATCTCAGGATCTACTGACTCAAAGAAATCGCTTGAAACTAGAAAATATTCTCTACTTCAAGGCAGTGCTTGCAAGGAATATTTTACTGATGCGCCGAATGCTCTGTAATTTTAAGATTTTGTCACTGAATGTCTGTTTACACTCGTGCCGACAACCTCTTATATTAGGGAGCTTAAGCACGCGCGTTTTTGAGACGCGGACGGCAACCGGAAGTGAGCCGTTTTCCCTTTTAACTTGTCTTCATTCAACCAAATTTATATTGCTAAGTATCTTTTCTCCATTAGAGATGATTAGTGTAAAACTCTGGGAGACACCATTGTCCTGGCACTTAAAATGTTCTCTTCCGGTTGGCGTCCGCGTCTTAAAAACGCACGGACTTAAGCTCCCTATTAATTATGCGGCGGCAGCGGCGCCATTAAATGAACATGTCGGTGTCAGTTTATGTGTGTGAATTACTTTAAAGTCTGCTATTTCACATTTTTATTCTTTTGATTTGAGTTTATTATTCCAGTTAGTGAATAATATTTTATTTTCAACTAAACAAAGAAAGAAGCTCGCTGCTTTGAAATTAGCAAAGTAAGAAAGTAATATCACACGCGTGATAAGCGATTTTGATTGCCAACGATATTTGTTGATATGTTTTCAAATTGCATTGGTTTTCATCGTTGGCGAATTGACCAGTAGGATGTTGGCCAAGCGACTTAGGACGTTGGCGAATCAACCTGAGACGTTGGCGAATGAGTCGTTGGCGAAACGACTCGTTTGCGAAACGGCCGCAATTCATAAATACAGCACAAGTTCTAAGTTTGCTTGTTTTTCGGTGATATATCATGATGTCAAGCATTTCCATCAATCGTTTGCTCGTTACAGTTATAACGTTTGCTTTTTACTTGATTAAATGGGGGAAACCGGATGAAGGAAATTTCACTTAGCTTGGTTTGAAATGAGAGCTAAGGATTTGTAGACGGATTACGGCAGCAATCCGAAGATAGAGCCTTATTCCAAGAACACTCAAGCTAAGGTTGAATTTCTCAAACAGAAATATCGACTCTGTGATCGTAACTTTCATTGTCAAATTCATGTACATTGCTAAGTGGAAAATACACGCAATCTGCGTGCAATGGACATAACAATTTTACTCATGACAAATTACACGCAGCCTGCGTGTAATAGTTCATGTAAATTTTACGCGCACGTAACTTGCGCGTATTTTGCGCGTAAATCCGCCATCTTGCACGCATTTTATGCGCGTGTAGGTGCTGCTATTCCTGTGGCCAGTATGTTTAGTGTTAAATCAATCAATTTTAAAAGTTCCAACACAAGCAATAGTTATTCCTGATGTGTAATTACATGTGCATTAACCCATTCACACCTCAAACACCTTAGGATGCCCCCCATTGAAGAGTAAAATCGTCTGGCGTTAGAAAGAGTAAAATCCATTAGGTGTCACTCTCAGGGGTCAATGGGTAAAATGTCGTTATTTCATTTTAGACGCAAATGATCAATTACAATGGTTATCCTGCTGAAGAATACGATGTGGTTACAGATGA
>JALIRR010011770.1:0-10000 GCA_023091755.1 Montipora sp. Colony 1 RG-2022
GAGAAATTAGAAGGTTTGTAAGGAAGTGCAAAATGAAGAAAAGTAAATGTATTCATGACTTATTTTGGGTTTTTTTTTCCCAAAACAGAAGATATGCGCTCAAAGGTGCTGTTGTAGAAATTATTGTATTAAAAAGAGTTTCTGTCCTACATTTCCTGTAATTCCAAAGGCACAAAATTACAGAGAATGTATGGAGACTAACAAAAGCAATATTTAGGAATTCCAAAGAACAAATACCAAGTCTAGTTCATCTCAGTTGTGAACATGAACTTATTTGTTTGGTTTATGCATGAAGGCGAAAGTCCATAAAGTAGAGTCATTTATTACACATAACATGAGAATTTTATTCCATAAAGCTCATTTGTACAAATCTATACGCTTTATTTTCACATGTGGAAAAGGCTTATACAGCCAATCAGAATGGCGTACAGCTATTTCACATGTGGAAGTATAACCAATCAACTATAGCGTAAAGGGGTTTCCATGCCAATCACTCGTGCATCTCGTGCAAATCGTACTTTGTTATTGAATTAAATTAAATTTGCATTTGGTTCTATTGTTAGTGAGTTTTTGTTTCTAATTTGCATTCAGAAAACTATTTTAATGAAAATTCTTGTCTTATGTGTAATAAACAGGTCATAGAAAAGTATTTTGTCGGGTTTTATTCACAAGGTTTGTGTCAAAAACCCTCACTCGCTTGTTCCTCGCTCGTTCGGGTTTTTGACACAAACAACTCATGAATAAAACCCCGTACGCCGCACTTTCTATGACGTAAACTATATGTACAGTATATTTTGCTTTGAATTGCCGTACAAACCTTTGAATTTCCCGCCATGTTGCCCTGATTACCCATGATGCAATCGAGAGCATTAACTCATCTATTTGCCGGTGTGTCAAATTTTTCATTGACAAGTGCACTTGTTTAAAAACTCACTTATGAAGTCAAAACTTGTCAAGGAAAACTTGCACGTGTGTAACGAATAACGTATCGATCCACAAAGTAAAAACCATACTTCAGGTAAGTTAACTTAATCACGAGAACAAATTGTGTTTTCCTGCATGGTAACGAGCAAGCTGCATTCTCTCTGCCAGGGCATTTATTCAGTAGATACTGATGAAATACCAGGATTTTTTTTTTCCTTTTAGTAAAAAATCATATCTTCATTGCGCACAGTGAAGATACTATTTTTATCTTTCACATATGAGGATATTGGTGTCGCCATGGTTACCAACAGGATTAGCCAATTACAAGAGAGCTTCCCGCTCAGGGTTATAGAATTTTTCTCTTCTTCATTAGAATTTTGAATTTTTGGAACAGAAAATGCATGTATAAGTATTATTGTCTATATTTCTCCTTTATAACTTTATTTCCTAGTTTCGTAACATTTTTGTGACAGTCGTGTTGCGATAGGTGACCACTTTTTGTAATTGCATTATTTTGCTGTTTCGAAAATGAATTTAAAAAGTATCTATAAAGTAAACAACATTACATGGCCGCTTGGGGATACGAATTTTATCTTCTCGTGCTGAAAGTATCGCTCACTCGTGAGAGATACTTTCAGTTTGAGTAGATAAAATTTCTATCCCCGCGCTGCCATGTAATATCCTCTATATATGTTCGTCATTCACTTAAAACAAAATAGACACATTGCGCATGCAGAGATTTACAAACCATAACACAGAAACTAAACTGTCAGTGAAGATCCACCTAAAACAGAATAATTTCCGTTGTTCACGGACGCAGTGAAGTTGAAAATGCAAAGAACAGCGGGACAAAACAACTCCAGTTATTGTTTTGACTGCTTGACAGGCGACGCTACTTCATTGGACACGCACATGAGTTTGACAAAATCCTACAACACGGGATTTGAACCAACAAGGATTTTGCAAATATTGTTGCACGGAAAAAAAATGGAAAAATTATACGAATCTTGCGGTTAGCTTAAAATTAATTGCTCACCGCACTTTTTTAAACTGATGTGAAATTACGCTTACTTACCTTCTGTAAACAAGTTGTTGTGTTGCTGCCGTTCCTCCGCCTCTGAATTTCCTTTTCACGTTGCCTTTGCCTGTTTTTTACCTCCTAGGTCTGTCTATTTCCCGCTCCGCTTTGCGACGTTCTTCGCTACAATTTTGTCTCCGTTCTCTATCCCTAACTCGCTCCCTATAGCGATCCTCTCTTTCCCTTTGCTATTCACAGCCTGTTGTATTTACTCTGCGGTTACCTGTTGGCGTGATAGCTATCGTCTTTTGTTTTTCTCAAGGTTACCAGTAAGATTGAACCTTAAGAACCAACACAAATCTTTTAGCTAAACTGGCTTTGATTGAGCATAAAATCCCCTTTAAAAACCGACAACGGTCAATATGATTTCCCGCCAGAAAAACGCGGGTTGCCAAATGCATTCTGCCACTCGATTTCCCGCCAAGGAAAATTGCCCGAACATTCCCGTCCCCAGAGGCTGTCTGCCTCCCTTCCTCCACCCCGGCAGTCTTTACAGACATACGCTGAAGTCATAACCAAAAAAAGCGCTAGTCGTTCTAGCGCTGGAGCACTAACTGGGGACACTGTAAACTGAAATCAATAATTAACGCAAATCAAGTCAAATGTTGGTTTTTGAGGAGAGGAGAAAACCGGAACACAAACTCAACCCACATATGACGCCGAGTCTGGGAATCGAACCCGGGCCACATTGGTGGGAGGTGAAGGAGTGCTCTCACCACTGAGACATCCCTGCACGCCACTGTACATTTGTACCAACAGCTTCCAGTGGCTTAGCTAGGGGCGGCATGCACCCTAGATGAGTTTTAGCTTTATTTATTTGTCGATTTTATTTCAAAAGGAGTCATGTTTTTGTTACTTTCAATAATGTTCTCCAGCATGCAACTGCGATTCTGTGGGTGGGGTGAGTGGTGGCGAATGTGAAGGAAAAACTGATCCAGCGGCAGGTTTGGTTGCTGGGCGCTGCATCTGCAAGAGAAACGTTGAAGGCATTAGATGCAACCGCTGTAAGCCAGGATACTGGAATTTACAATCTTCAAATCCTGATGGTTGTGAAGGTAAGAAATATTATATTTGAGAGATTTTCTGTGGGCTAAAATCGAAAGCCACGCAACCAAAATCTACTCGCTGTTTTTACCAATTGACGCAGAAGCAGACATTCATAACGCAAAGGAAAATACAGTACGTGCAGCCAGCGCTAAGCTCGGGAAAGCGAATGCAAGCCAATCACAGTTGGAATGACAAGTAACTGTTTGACCAATCAAAACGAACGTAGAGATTCAAATGAGCCAATCATAAAGTGAATACGTGCATGCGACGCAGGGAAACGGGCAAATCATAATTTTCGTATTGTAAATGTGGCGCCAATCTCGGAGCAGATAAATTCGCTTGAAAGCAATCGAAAGTTTGTATTTTTTTTTCTTTTTTTAAGTCAAGTCAACTTCGCTGTGAAACAAGTGGGGCGTCAGTGTAGTCCATTTTTTTGTCTCTGAAGCGAAAAGCATAGAAAGTGCCAAAGATTAATTTAATTCGTTTATGTGCAAAGCGCATTGTACGACTGATAGGTTAGTGTGGACCGATCAATTTTGTGAGTGGGAGCGACTTAGAGGTCCAAGGTTTCAACCAGTGCATTTCAAAGACAAAAAATTGCCATGAAAATTGCCCCGTGGAGAATGTTTGTTTTTTAAAAATAAAAACAACCATACCTTCTCTCCTAAATATTATTAGGATAACTTCCAGTGAACTTCCTCTTAGCAAGGCCATTAATTTTTGTCTTGCACATGTCATTGGCATTCAGAAGTTGAGTCAATTTTCTTTGATTTTTAGTTTATAAAGTAAATATATTTTCATTTAACTGCGTATATGAGATGATTTTTCAAATGAACGATAATCTCGGTGAACGGGACTCAACATGTTAATTGTCTCCCGTCTCTTGCTGTTTTCAGCTTGTTCCTGCAATTCTCTTGGCACCAATGTTCCTTGTGACGCTAAAGACGGCAAATGCACGTGTAAACGATTTGTGATGGGAGCAAGATGCGGTCGCTGTCAGGTAAGCGGTAAACAAACGGTGGCCTTTTAGCTAAGCCTCTATGAGTACAGGTGTCCGCTTTCTGGAGTGTTGTCCGTCAAGAGAGATAGCTATTGGGAAACCACTTGACTGAGATCATAACACTGATGTAGTAATAACCACTTGCTAAAATTGTCTAGCATAAGCGCTATCCTGATTAAAAAATGAAGCTCATAAAATCAAAATTGGTTTTGATGAGAAGGGAAAAACGGGAGTGCTGAAGAAAAAAACCTCTTGGAACAGAGTACAGATCAAACACATTCGACCCACGAAGCTGGGATACGTTTTTGGAAGGCAAGTGCGCTCACCATTTTGCCAACAGTATCCCCTCCTGAAAACCTCTGCGTAAAGGAAAGGAACTTTATCTAAGTGTCTAGCCTTCTAATGCTGGAACACTAATTAGGGACACTGTAAACTGAAATCAACAAATTATAGCAAATCAAGTCAAATGTTGGTTTTTGAGGAGAGGGGAAAACTGGAGTACCCGGAAAAAACCTCTCGGAGCAGAGTAGAGAACCGCCAAATTCAACCCACATATGACGCCGAGTCTGGGAATAGAACCCAGGCTATATTGGTGAGAAGCAACTGCTTTCACCACTACACCAGCCAAGCACCCGACCCGTCTTGCAATGCGGTCGTGGATAAAGGCATGAAGAAAGGCATTATAATTAAAATACTTGAAGTTTCCAGGACGTTTGACATCTAAACCTAATAGGCCATTTACGAGTTCATGTCTGCCTCCACTTCAAAACGAGTCTAAGTGCGAAGTTTTTCGTATGAAAGTTAGTTATCATTTATATATAAAGTAGAACGAATTACCATCACAAAAACTTCGCACTTAGACGCGCTTTGAAGAGGAGACAGACATGAACTCGGAAATGGCCTATTTAATTGCCTGTTCCCACGCCTCTCGCTTGGTTCAGTGTTAGAGCATCTGAATAGTCATGAGTTATAGTACTGGAATTACTTGAGAACTTAAGTTAGGGCAACCACGTAACAACAACGGGTATGAGCCCGCAAGTTATTTTTAAAATTATTTTCCATTCTTCTATTCCCCTTGTTCCCTTGTTCCCTTTAAATATTTGCTTGTGTTCCTTTGTTCCCGAAATTACTTTCAAACTTGCTCACCGCTTTTTGATCCCTAAAATTGTTTATGTTCCCTAGTTCCCTGAGATATTTTGTCATTGTTGTTAAATTAGCCATGTTCCTGTGTTCCCCAAAACTCCTGGGAGGGTCTCATTAATCAGTCCCCGTTTTTCAGCATGGAAAGTGTGTACCAACATTTCAGAAATAAAATCGGTATGGACAATGTGTCGTTGTGTGGAGACAAAATTGAACACTTATCGTCGGGTGCTGACATTTTCCACATGACCTAAAATTTGGTATTTTGTCATCGTTGTTGGGATAAAAAAGGCTGGTCTAAAACACAGGTCAAATTTCATAGATCAAGACTGGATGTCCCTGCTCCACTGACGAACAACTAAGCCAAAAGTTTCCCCTAGACCTGAAACAACATTTTTGTTGAGTGATTAGGGCTAGGAGATACTTATGGTGTTGTTTATTTATCTATAGCACAGTGACGTGTACACTGACCTGTAACCTGTGTTTTAGACCTGCCGGGATGGAAACGGCAGACGAAAAATTACGAAAATGTAAAGCGCTCATGCGGAGTGCGCGATGCCATTGCTTTTATTCCTAGTTTTCTCTTGTTCTCGTATTGGTCGCGGTTGCTCTTTCTTGAAGCTCCCTTTTTTCAGGTATGCCCGAGTCACTTACTGATCAGTTCCCCATTTTACTATCAATTTTTAGCCCGGTTTTTGGGGTCTGAGTGATACTTTGCGTGGATGTGAGACGTGCGAATGTGACATCGGTGGAAGTTACGAGAGAAACTGTGAACAATTGAGGGGACAGTGCCGCTGCCGCACAGGCATCACAGGAAGACGTTGTGACCAAGTGGAGACTGGGAACTACGTTCCTTTACCCGATCACTTGAAATATGAATCGGAGGAAGCTAAAATTATCGGGGTGAGTTTGAAGGGCCTGCAATGTATGCCAATTGCGGAACTTTGTCGTCGATAAAATCACATCATTGAAAGTATTTTTAAATTTACTTGTGCGTAAAACTTTCAAGTTTGCAGCAAATCAGGGACCAATGACGAGGTGCGCACAACTTCGATATATTTTTGCTATGGAATCACTACGCATCGATTTAGTTTTATATTGAGACATAAATAGTCTTCCATAGCATCGTTACATTGAGCCGTTTTTCGTCTTTTAACCCTTGGTTTTGTGGACGTCATCGTTGCGTAAGTTCAGAAAGGACGATCCCCACTGCATGAAGACGTTAGTTTCTAGACATCATAACAGTCGGGTTTATGCTTTGGTAAACCTTGGACCTAGTGGCCGTAGGAATGACGCAGACTTAAGAGGGACAGTGTTTTGATTGTCAACCGAACCAACCCTCAAACCTCCTATAGTTCAGCGGTGAAGGAACCCGAACTGGTATCGTAAGCCAATTTCCGGTATCGCAATGACATACTTCCTAGTATGGGGAGATCTGGTATCGCAAGGTCATAGTCTTAGTTTCGTACTTGGTTATACCTTTTAGTACCGTAAGGTCATAGTTTCTGGTATCGCGAGTTCCAATTACCCCGAGACAGCATTGAAAAAAGCACTTCATTATGTTAACTCCTTTACATTGTATTTTTTCCTTCCTTAGGGACAGCAGAACGGAAAGGTAATTCCAAGGGAGCCAATACCTGGAGAAACAGTAACGTGGACTGGCGATGGTTTTACTGAAGTGAAAGATGACGCTGCTTTGGAATACGCTGTAACTAACGTGCCATACACCGGCGAGTACAACCTCTTGGTCCGTTACGAACCCAAGGTACTCTCTTTTTTCCCCAAAAAAGCGACGATAATGCAAACCAGAAACCTTTTTTCAAATCTGCATCTTAAATCCCCACTAGGAGCCCATGACTGGTAGCGTATAACTTCGTTGTATATGCTGAACGGCTTTTTTACAGACTGAGTTAATTTTAGATTGCTTTTCCCGCGAAACCACACCTATCCAGCCAATCACAATTCTTGCATGAGAAATTATTACCCATGGGATTGGAAAATGCGAGCCAAATCTTAAGAACTCGTCTAAAAATAGGTTGATCTGTGAAAATGCTGTTACATAGACCTAGTAGAGCGAGTCTCAATCGAGTGTCGTAAAACCAAAATCAAAGTAATTACTTTGGCCAATCAAAAAGGACGGAGACAATCCAGTAAACCAATCAAAACTCGAAGTAATTACGCGTAGCCGACCCAAAGCGCGGGAAAATGTGCACGCGCAAGCCAACGATTGGTTTTGGTTTCAGTTCTGATTGGTTGGCAAAATGGCGCGAGAACTTTAAACCAATCACTGAGTGAAGTAATGCAAAACCAAAGCAATTCGCTAATTACTTTCGACACTCAAATGAAAATCGCTCTATTGGAGTTGAAGGCTCCTGGATTTGAGAAAGAACGCCATACATTGCTTTGTATTTTAAAGCTTTTTACAAATATTATTCATGAATTTTCTTTGAAAATTGCGTTGTTACCCCCAATTTACTTTTTGGGTTTAATAACACTTGTTAAGATCTACATTTCCAGCATAATCATAAACCGGGGCAAAAATATCTTTGAATTAGCAGGCACCGTCCTTAATTAATCAACGCCTCTATTTCATACTTTTTTTGTCACTTTCCCACCAGTAGCGTTGCTACACTTCTTCTTCCATTTTTAGCTCTCAGGATCCGTAGCCGCTCTGGATCATTCACTCTCTTCTCAGCAAGTGTAATTGCTTGCGATTTACTGCGTGTCCACTCACAGAACCCAACTTCTCAGGACTCGTCCATCCGTAGCCAACCTAAACTCTGATGTCTCCTGACATGGCCGAAGAATTTCATTTTCCTTTCCTTAATTCTCTCATCTCAGCAAGGCCTACCCCGGCGAATGGCTACATGTACCTCTTGAAACGTCTTTTTTTTAATCTCGTTGTGATGGCCAATTAGTTTACTAAAAGTTTTGTCCTATTCTATAACTTCAACACCTCCGTGGCCCACGTTAAATTTCACGCAGCCAGTATCGCACGAATCGCAAAGCAGGGACTTGTCCATGCAATTTTCCTTGATGGTGTTAGCCAGCCACCTTTTGGCAAATGACTGTATTCAATGTCTTCCACATGGCCGAAGAATCGTCATCATTTTACGCCAGTTTTTTCGCATTGTAAACGGCGCAATTTCCGCAATTCCACTCTGAATACCTCGTCTTGATAGCCAATCAGATGGCGAGAATTCCCTCAGGCATGCTATTCTTGGGTCAAACAGGCCTTTTCTGTGAACACAAGGGAAAAGCAAGCAAATTCACTCATGCGCAAGCTGACTTTTTTTTTATAGGATTCCGGGTTGTGGAAAATAAACGTAAAAATCGAACGTACAGACGGGCTTCCGTTGACCAGCGGTGAATGCCAGAATGCTACGTATGCCAACGAACCTTACTATGGCAACTTTACAACGGTTTTGTCCACTCCTCGGTATGCGCTGTTTCTGCCAAGTGTGTGTTTGGAAAAAGATGTGTCTTATGTAGTGAAGGTGACGTACAGCCGACACGAGTCGAACAGCGATGGAGCCGATACAATCTTAACTGATTCTGTAAGTTTTTGAGTGCTTTCTAACTCCACAACCAATTGCTTTTATAAACTTAATTTCACCCACAGATGCAAGAGGAAAAACCTCCTCAAACAACACAACAAACCGTTTTCATTTGAATGGTAACACTTGATGAGTGCATCTGTATTCTAAATTGTTATAACCACCTTGAACAGCTCAACACAATAACCAGCACCTCCGGAACTTACTCGTTTGAACGCTCGTACTATTAGGATTTTATCAACATATGTAGAAGTCAAAACCGTGTCATAGCTCTCACAGGCAGTGCTTCAGGGTTCATCCGGCGTATGCCCATCCGGTATTTTCTTATCGACTGAGCCAAGGAAACAGCGTGAAATGTTGGCGCATTTTCATAATTAGCCGTCTCTAGCGGAAATGTTAGACCAATGTACCAGGTAGTCTTAAGTTCCAAGTTCTTTAAAAACAAGATGGTCGATAAGGTTGAACCGGGACCACAAGCAACTTTTGCATCGTTGATAACCACTAGACCATCGAAGCAAGCCGAATCATGAGTAAGTGCCAGTTTTCATAATATTTAAATAGATAACCATCACCAAAATTGAAAGCTAACCGGTTTAAAATGGGCGTTAGACTTAAATACTTGTAGATCAGCGCTAATCGGAATGATCTTTGAATATAAACGCTGTTGATCAGCGCTATAGAGGTTTTGCACGGCAGCCATGTGGCATGGCAGGAACAATACAAATGGTTTCATGCGGCAGAAGCACATGAAATTGAAGCTTGCAACTCTTTTCCTTGGAACAAAGCTGGGGCTTTTAGGACACCAATGTTATACCCAAATATGGACAAGAATAAGATCAAAGCTGTACGCGCGGGAAAATGCGCGAGCTACGTTACATCCAAATAAGGATATTTTTAAACTCAAAAAACCTCAGCTCTGAACCACGTCATGACCTTCTGGTTTTATACAGTGATTCATATGTTGATTTAACACCCATTTTTTCCTTCTGTTTCCTGCAGCTAGTACTTGTTCCTAATGCAGAGGATGTGTCCATATTTCAAGGTCCTGATGGCGAGCAGCGGAAAAAGGAATTTGATCGCAACAAATGCCTGAGCTACCATCTCAACGCCAGCTTCCCACGGCCTGATCTGCCACCTGTGTGTAAACGGCTAATTTTTGCAATGTCATCTGTTATCTACGATGGCGGCAAACGTAAGTCCTTCATTTTGACTTTTTACTTGCAGTTTAATTGTGTTCAGTTCAATAACTATGGA
>JALIRR010011771.1:0-7500 GCA_023091755.1 Montipora sp. Colony 1 RG-2022
AAATAATTTAGGTATCAGCGTGGAGAGAAGAAAACTTCTGCGCTCTCGAGGTTTTACAATTGACACTCGCGTGGCGCAAGGTCCTGATGACACCGTTGCCATTAAAAAATACTCCATGCCAGAATTATCAAGGGTTGGTTCAACGCGTCCCCGCAGTACCTCGATTATTTCTGGCAGCGAGTTAATGATGAAAGGTTTGTCACATCTTCGTTTGCAAGAAACATTGGACGACGAGAAGGAAGTCTCTAGTGGAGGCCAAAAGGACAGAGCAAAGTCTCGTGCGAAGAATCGGTATAGAGTAATTGAACCACCTTGTCGCCAAGGATCAAGGCGTAATTTTGTGCAAATTTCAAGCGAAGAACTAAAAGAAATGAAGAAGAAGGAAGATGAAAAGGCGAGAGAAGATTTCCTTGATCCTAATCTCAAAGTTGACCATCGCGGGATGATCATGTCACCAAAGCTTGTGAAGTCTTTTAGGAGTAATTCTTTGCAGAAAGATGGAGTAGGAGACCATATGCTTAACCATGTGAGCAAATCAAGCGATCTTCGGTCTATGTCTAAACAATTGTCTCTTCAAGATAAACAAACCGGGGCCAACGATTTGACACCTTCAAGCGATGGATCAGTATCATTGTTTTCAAAGCAGCAGCTTCAGTACATAATCCCGATTTAACGGCAAATTCTTTTATCTCACAAGAGTCACATAAATCAGTGATATTAAAGTCGCGTGAAAGTTTGGATCAAATTGCGGAAGTAAACCAACCAGACCGCAATTCCGACTGTCAACAGAGCGTAGCACTTTTAGTAATCAAAACGGGAAGAAATCATACACCCAAGGCTAGTAAAATGACTCGACAATCCCATTCAGTATTTTACAAACGGAAATATGGTAACATATCACCGGTGCGGAATGCATTAGTTGAACCTCCAAAGGAAACAAATCGGTTACATAATGATGCTTTTGACACATCACAGCAACCAAGGTCGCCACGTAATCATGATGAAGCAGAAGACATTGAAAATAATCATCGCAGAAAGTATGCGGCGAATTGGCAGAGAAAAGATGCACCCGTCAGAAGATTAACTTTGCCCCCAGGGATTTTTAGCGCCATGGATGGACAAGATCGCGTAAAAGACCAGGTTGAAAGTTGTAACAAGGAACAAAAAAGATATAGTTACTTGTCGCATTCTCTCACAGTTCAAAACTCCAACACAACTAAGTATTCACCGCATCCAAGACGCGCCCGCTCGAACAGTGCGGTGTCTTACGCTTATGACGCCCGTCCAAAGCAGTCGCTCTGCAGAGGTTATGCAACGATGCAGATGACAATAAAAGGAAAGCAAGTTAAAGTGCATATTCCAAAGTTTTCAAGCGATGTGAACTCGGAACCGGTTCTCGAGCGAAGTATGAAAAAAGTGGCTGAGGATCGACTTCAGTCTAACATTCCACACTCAGATGATCGAGTGCTTTCAGGGGGTAATGAAAGCAAGTCAAACAATTGAGGATACATTTCTACGTTGTACGTAAATCGTCTAAATCTAGATGAAGAAGTAAAAATTGGAACAAACAAAAGAAAGAAAAACAGTGTTTGGTATTATACAGAAGATATACAAAAATATTGCTATCCTTCAATAAATAAACCTGGGGAAAGGTGCAGGTTCGAGCTAATAGCAACCTTGGGGAGAACTATGGATAGAAACGGCCAACTCTTTTGTTCTCTGTATCATCGAGACAAGTTACCAACTGAGTTCCGAAGTTGTCTCGTTTAATTGAAAAATCCTAATTCCCTTTTTCTTTGAGACCAGGCACAAGAAGGCTTTAATAAGAAAAATTGGTCAATCAGTAATAGTCTTATGCAAGCGAAGTAAATTTCAAACGCGCTCTCGTTTTTGATATATTAATCGTACCCAAGTCTAAATGTCCAAAATTCTGGCCGGATAATTCTGAACAAATTCTATAGGTTGCTATGATACTAAATTCAATCAAGCCCAAGCCTCAATGAAAATAAAATCATTGTATTAAAATTTGCTCTATTCCACCCCTGAGGGGGAGCTGACCTCTCTAAGGGCGCTCGCAAACGAGGAAACAATGTTGCGGAAATATTTTGCTTCCTCAGCAAATGTTTCCTCATTTGCACGCCCAGGAAACATTTCGGGAAACAATGTTTCCGCAACAGTGTTTCCCCCTTAATATCTCTATCTTCATTATAGTGGGCCAGAACAAATGATAATAGTGGCCTTTATTATATAGACAGGCGTGTTTTACTGGCCCGGTTCTTGAAAGGTGTAATAACTCTATTAAAGTGTTAAATGTGCCGGAATAAGGTACATTTATCCCTAGAATAGGTGCTGACCAAAAGAAAAGCAAACTCTGGGACGAGATTGATCTCAAGCCTAATACGCTTGCTCAGAACTAAAAGCCTCGTTTTCGTAGTCGGACACCGAACACCTTGGATCTCAGAGCTCCTGTTTGAGAGAAAGGAGATCGCGAATCTCGGATCATGCGCAAACATAAGGGAAGGTTCGTTTTTTATTGGGACGGGGGGTGGGCCGAGGTATTTTTAGAATTTTTTTGCGAAAAAAGTCGTATCCCTCCCACTTCCTAGAATGGATTAATGCATGACCCTTCAAAAATACCCAAACAAAAACATCTGACCCTCCCCCACCCTCCTCAACCTATCCAAGACTAAAATAACCGGAAGTAGAAATAACAAACTGCAAGTGTGACTCATATAACCGCGTTCATCTGCGCACAAAGTAGTTAAATGCGTGGCGTGTGATTGTACGGTAAAAACTTGAAAACGGGCAAGGATGTACGAGGAATAGAAAGAGGGAAATGCGAGGATTTCATGAGGTCTGATGGAGCAACTTGTGGCTATTGTGGCTGTTTGCCGACTCGCCATTCTAAAAAGGATACCCGCTACCCCTCTGACTCAGTTGATGGCACATCGGCTGCGGGAACAAAAGAAAGCACAAGTCCAGAGAAGTGGAAAGATGAAAATCTAGGCTAGGGTGGTTCCCGAACCCAAAGGGCGAATATAGTGATGTAGTAGATCGAGTTGTCAGTTCAACTCGGAGTAGCTTAAGTGACGAATCCTCACCGGAGACTGATTTTGTACCAGAACCCCGCGCGGAAACATCAAAATATAGGCGAAAGCGGGCACGGGTCGAGAGAAACAATTATGTTAGTTGGGAGAAGATAGTTTTTTGATAAGTAAATTTTTTGACACCTGTAAAATAATTTAGATTAATCTCGACTGGTAGCTTTGCTTGTATATACAAAATAGAAGCGACATGGAGTAATTTTTTCCTTGTCAAAAAAAAACTATTACTCTCCCCGGGTTGAGAATAAAACAGGTTTGACCTTCCCCAATTTGTAAAAAAATAATAAGTACCCTCCCCTCCGAAGCCCTGGCCCACCCCCCCCCCCCCCCCCCCTAATTAAAAACGTACCTAAGATCCGAGACTCTGGTGACGAGATTGGGCAAATTAGATCTTACTACGATTCTCAGTTGAGTATGACACTAGGGAAGTTTGGTGACAAAGTTTCATCGTTAAAGTTACCATGTTGTCAAGGGCAACTTGCTTCGTTTCTAAGGGTAACTTTTCGGGGTTTGACGTCATTTAACTGGTAACGGTCGCCAGTTTGAATTTAAACGTTACCATTTGTAGATTTTGGCGGGCTCATCGCTCACTCGTGACGTCAAGGCTCTGAAAGTTACTCTTGGAAACGAAGAAAGTTGCCCTTGAGATTTCAAGTTTCTTTTGCTTATCTCTGAACGACCAAACCGCAGGCTCTTGATACTTTCCGCCCAGTGAATGAGAGTTGATGTTACGAGGAGGATGGCAAACAGAATAGCTGATAACACTCTGCGTTTCATTTCCGGCTCAAATTTCTTTAAAAAAGGAAGCATTGAAGAGTTATGTGCGATTATATGTGAACTTGTGTTGCGCGCTTTATATTTATAATGTAGGAGCAAGTTTGTATCTTTTAACACAAGTTACTAACTCAAACCATAAATTCGGCAGGTCATTGAAGTTCTGATTTCATTTGACAAAATTTTAGTGTGAAGTACACTGCATGCATGCGGTTACCAGTTGACATGACACTTTTTCGTCTATGCTTGACATTATGATTTCAAGTTTCGTTTCCTTAGCAATGAAGGATGAACCTCTCGTGAGTTTCTCGAAAGAAATTAAAATAAGAAGTGCAACATGGAAACCCGGCGTCGCATTTTTAAACCGGAGCAGTAATTGCATTTACTCTAAGCTCCGGGGACTTGAATGCTGGTTAAATTTAGTGCAAACATTTAAATCACCAAAAGAATATACCAGAAGTTTTGATTTTTCGTGTAGACTAGAAGATCAACAAGGCCTGACTGTATCGTTGAGATCTGCGATGCAATCAGTCGGAATCAGCATAACCTTAACTCTAACATCAAGAATTTATGAAAAAAAAAATCTTACTTACCAAGTTTGTTTGGCAAAGTCTGAAGATTCATTGTCTCTCGGAGGAATGAATGTGCCTTTAAGTTTGTCTCCTAAAATCGCAATTACGTCATGTAGAAGTCGCTGCAGCAATTTAGGCTGAAGCGTAAATAACATTGTCCCAATAAAGAAAATACCTCACAAAGAGTACCGGATCTGAGATTAAAATACAATAAAAACGAGTCTCTACTACGATCTCATCTTTAGCCTTTTGTCAGTTCTTCAGCGTAAGTACTGCTGCAAAAGAAATGAGACTGGGATTTAGTGTTTGTTCTTTTCGTAAGACTTAATTGAGTTTTCTATGTATGTTCATTTTCTCCCTTGCAAAAAATATGCGATGAACAGCTCCAATTAAACTCTACTCCTGAATAAACTTCCATTTTATTCGCTCAGCGGGCAGATAAAGACATTTATATATGCATTCGATAGTACGCTGATCAAAAAAAAAACAGACAGCCGGATAAAATAATCAGGAACAACCAAAACGGTTAATTTTCAGTTTCATTTGATTGACATGGTATCAGACCATTCGTCGGGACACGAACGCCTATTTTTCAGTGACCTTTTCTTGTGAACAGATCTGATTTCATTTCCCCTTTCAGCTATATTTCCCCATATTCAATAGTAGATAAGGATCGCAATTTTTATAGACGAAGATTCTTTTTTAGTAGCTTTTGCATATCAACTGAAGTTTAACTAATTGCTATGTTTTTAATAGATCGCTACTAAAATTTTTTCAAAGATTTTTTGACGACTGTAAGTGGGTGGAATCTTCATCGCGGTTAAGAGAGCGACTTAAGGCACGTTTACACGACAGAGGAAAAATGGCACGGTTCTATAGGCGCCTATGGTCCCGTAGCGGATTCTTTACAAAAATGATTGGAACCGTTCCATCTTTCCTCTGTCGTGTAAAATCGCCTTGTTTCTTTACAATAAAAATGAATGGAACCGTTCCAGTTTTTATCGGAAACGTGCCATTTTTCCTCTGTCGTGTCTGACGCGCCTTTAAGGACCTAAAAACGAAGATTCAGGCCTCGTCTCTTTTCTTCTTATTATTCAGTTTCGTTTTTTTTTTTTTTTTTTTTTTAATTATGGACCCTGATTTTGGTCTTAGATCCTGATCTTTCTTGTTTCAAACAGTGTTTTACACTTTTTACATCGGAAAGCTGGAGACAAAATCACACAAACAATAACACCTTGACATCACAGGAAACCAAGCAATTAGTGTATTGCAAGTTGCAAATGACGAAGTTCTCCCGTGGGAGTAAACATATGCAGGCCATTAGCCGGGATTAAAGTTAAGTTTTTAATTATCTGGAGGGGGGGGGGGGGGGGGTTCTAAGATTAATAGGGGGGCCTGAACTTAAACCAAAGCGCAGGGTAGGGGGGTAAGATGTAATTTCTTAAACATTTGTAGGGGGGGTTAGAAGTTAAACTGAGAGGTCTGATCTCAATCCATGGACTCAAGATAATGTATATTGCATGTAAGCTAATCAAAATCAATTTTTGGAATCTTTTTAGAAATATTAATATTAACAGCTTCAAAACCTTGTACTAAAAATGAACAGTTTATCTCATCAAGATTAAACATATATTCAAGAACTTAAGTTAAATCCCGAGTTGGTTTTGAACAAGCACTTCCGCTTCCCCAACGAAGCCAAGAAGGTCTAATGGTATCTGGAAACAAGGCACAATTAATTGAGCGAATACTTAAGCATGCAGATGGTTCTGTAGCAAGAACATTTGATGAAGACATCGAAGATGATGATGAAAACATGCCCTCCAGTTCTCATGGTAATACCTCAAGTGATTCTGAGGAGGAGTCAACCGAGTATGAAGGTGGTTCATCAGGCGACGATTATGTGGAGCGCAGCTTCCAAGTTTTATTTATTGATGATGCAGACATACCAGAAGTAGTGTAAAGGTAAAGAGGGATGTAGAGAGGATCGGAGGTTGGGGATGGGGGGGTTGAAAGTAATCTCCCCTCTAGACGGGGGTGGACAAGAAGTTATTTTAACTTTAATTCAGGGGGGGTGCAACTTTATTTAAAGGCCTACTTTGCTAATTTTAGAACCCCCCCTCCAGATAATTATTGCACAGTCCCTAACTTCTGTATTGCACTCTATAACCTCTTTGACACCATATAAGCTATTTATGCGTTCGTCATTGACCAATCAGAAACGTGATATTCTGTTGAGTATATAATAAGCATTTTTATTAGAGAAACACCTGAGTTATACACCTTATTCCAAAATGACCAACATTTTAGTATTCTTTTGTTTGCTTGCAAATTAGCCCTTTTAGCCTCGTTCATGGCAAAATATTGTTTTGAATTTTGTTCTTAAAAACGAGGCAACAAGGGCCAATTTTGAGAACTGTTCAAATTAAGATCGGTTTAATTTGCGTGGAAGTGCGCAACTAATTTGTATGGCTGTGCACCAAGATACTCTATGAGACTATGGGTTACAGCACCTTCAGCTCTGTATTGGTTGCTAGAATAAAAAGCATTACATTCGACGGGAGCTCCATCGATGTAAAATATACCAGCTCGTTTGGGTTGATCCGCGGACGCCAGGAAGTGTTTAGTTCCATTGACCAAGCCAGCTGTTGTCAAAAGTGGCTCCTTATTCGTAAAAATGATTCTTTCGCAATATCTTATTGCAGTTTTTTGATAGTGAATTATGCAGTCGATAGCATTATCCCCTCCACGAACAACGAGGCATGATCGATATCTGCCCAGGTCTTTAATTAAAGAAGGTGACCGATGGTGTGGCTTCATAGTTCAGTCGGTTAAGCATTGCCCTGGCGTTGCAGAGGTCGTGGGTTCGATTCCGGTGGAGCCTCCTGAAATGTGCGAGGATCTCGTCTCTCTTTCGAGTCACATGAACATAATAATAACAATAACAACTTTATTTTAGTGTTAATGGATTTAGCACAAGAGCACTAATTGCGGACACTAATGAAATTAACTCAAGTCAAATCAAATATTGGTTTTTGCGGAGAGGGGAAAAC
>JALIRR010011772.1:0-5000 GCA_023091755.1 Montipora sp. Colony 1 RG-2022
ATGTCTACAAATATTGTCTATTCAACCAACAGTTTCTCCTAATTTTGTGTACCATTCACTTGTTGGTTCCTTAATTAAAAAAATCGCTAATTCAATTAAGGATTCAAGTCCTTTCAAATCATCAAAGTTACTTTGCGCCACCAGGAACAAACGAAAAAATACAAGCAATGAAGACAAACTGCTCAAAAATGCACGACTCCCTTTGAAACAGCAAAACGGGCCGGGGATCCTGAAGTCACTAAAAAGTGCTGCATGCTACGTGGATGTTTGCAGAACGATCGCAAGTTGTAATCACTGAAAGAAAACTCCACTCCAGATCTGATAGATGATGGTCGTGCAAGACTCGCCAAGCACGTGGAACACCCAACAGGATTGTTTGTTGTTTGGCACAGCAGATGAACGAAAAATTGTTCCCCTCACTATTAAGTTCCAACCCGATAAGACCAATCTTGCCCAAATACAACAACAATTTGGGCAGCAGGCAAGCTCATCACAAGCCATCGAAGTTGGCATAAAGCAGCATAGCGCTTCACCTGAAGTTCGATCATGATGGACACAAACAAGAGCTGAAAAAACTTCATATGGTCAGACGGCCAAATGCGATTGACCCAACACTCATTAGAGCGGCTCAGTTATCGGACATCAAAGTGCTGAACAAACCAAGGGATTTCGTCGTAAAAATGTTCACTCAGCAACGTCTTCTTCCTCCACAGAATAAAGTTCAAAGGCGATCCTGGTTTTTAATCACATGCTAGACCAATTCATAAACTGGATAAAGTGGATTGGCAAATTGATTGCCAGAACAATGCGTCATTTCTGTCCCGCTGAGTTCAAAGAAGCGACGGTCAAGAGAGTCACAAGAGAAGGCTGAGCGAATGTCCACCGATCTAACCAATCCGAATGTAAACAATTGGCGTGACGTCGAATAGCACAAGGATAGCACAGTTTTTCCCGCTCGCTGAATTCTGATTGGTCAGTTTAAATTTCAGTAGCTCTCGCCGTATGCAAGGAAAATTGGGGGTAGCCATGCATTTTTGAGAGGTAATTAAGCTTCAATTTGAGGAAGAACGCCATACATTGCGTTGTATTTTAAATCTTTTTACAAATATTATTCATGAATTATCTTTGAAAAATGCGTGGTTACCCCCAATTTTCTTTTTGGATTTCAATAACATTTGTTAAGATCTACATTTCCTGCGTAATCACAGATCGGGGCAAAAATATCTTTAATTAGTAGGCACCGTCCTTAAGGGACCTTAAAAAGCTGGCTTTTTAGTAGTCAAATATTATTTTTAAGAAATCTAAAAACTGGCTTTTTAAAGAGTCTTAAAAAGGTGGCTCTTTAAGAAGTCTTAAATACCTTGCCTTTTAAGGGGTCCTTAAAAAGCTGGCTTACACTTTTAAGTCTTACAACCAGCGGTCATCAGTGATACGCACGCTATATAAATGAACTGCATTACATAAGGGTGTTTTTCGTCTTTGTCATTACTGCTCTTAGGGTGCGTTCGATTGACCGTATTCCGGAATAGGAATACATGGAATACAAGTTGGAAATCCTTCGTTTTTGCAGAGATTTACATTAAAATTGTCAAACATTTGCTAAAATCCTATTTTAAACATATTTTTATCATCCTTGCAGCTTCGAAACGCGCCAAACATGTCGTTTTAATCATCACTCCACGTATTCTTATTCCGGAATAGGGTCAATCGAACGCCCTTATATAGGTCTCTTTTCCCAGCCACTGATAATGATCCTAAGACTGTGTCTACGGAGATGACTTTGGCCGAGTTGGTAGAACAGGCTCAAAGAAATAAACTATCATCTGTTGTGAAGGAGAATGATCAAAGGCCAAAAACAACACAGGAGGTTATCCTTGAGGCAGAACTGGACCTAGCAAGAAGAGGGTTAAAGAATCTGGAGGATACATTACACTACAAGAACAGGTGTTACACTGTGACAGAGCTGCCAGGAGATGTTATCAGAATGGAAACTGGGCGTCCAACAAAGGAAGTCTTTGACATTGTTGTGAGACATGCCTTAAGGTTTAAAGGTTCCATCAACTATTTTGGGGGCTGGAAGGTGGAATCTATCACCTTTGAGGACCAGTTTTGTATTACTTTGATGAAAGTCAGGCAGAACTACACCAATCTACATTTGGCTCAGCTATTTAATTGCAGTGTTGCTACAATTGCTAACATTATTACAAAAGTTATTCATGTATTGCATGACATTTTATTTAAAGACATTATGACATCAATTCCTTCCCGAGACAAAAACAAACTATCATGGCCATCATCCTTTAGTCAGTATGGATCTTGTCGCATAGTCACAGACTGCACTGATATTGAGGTTGCAGCACCTGGACAAAATGCAACATACTCATCCTATCGTAGAATTCATTCATTTAAAGCCATTGTTGGTGTTGCACCAAATGCTGTTATAACCTATGTAAGTATGCTAAATGATACTTGCTGACAAGAGATTTCTTATCCAGAACATTGTGCCCCATGGAGTTTCAGTAAATATACCAGCATTTCTGAACAAAAGAGCTTTCACTGGAAGTGAGGCAAGGACTACAAAGGCTATAGCAAGATGTCGGATCCACGTCGAAAGAGCCATGCCAGGCTGAAAGACTTAAAAATTTTGAGTTTTATTCCCTCTTACTTACGTTGCTATGCTGATGTACATTTACTGTTTCAGTTGTGTGCTGCTCTTGTAAATTTGCCATTTCCGTTAATCAAGGAGGGATGTTAGGATATGGTTTTTGAATAGGTTTGTTCATGGCATATAAGTGAGTGTAAGATTACATTTGAAAGCTACAATAACATAATAATATGTCATGTTGAACTCAAGTATAAGTGGGACAGTTATTTTACTCACATTCCTTACCCTGCAAATTTTAAGAGTGACCGTAAAACATCATAACACTGATGCCTTACTTTGAACAGAACTTCTTTTATTTCTAATTCTGATGGCATAATCAGCAAAGGGTATATCCCATCACTGCAGATGTACAGGTGTGCATGTGCTTATATTAAAAATGCAAATATCATGGTGCGAGTATTAAGTTAAAACGTCAGCATTCAAATGACAAAGGGAAAGCCTCCACCTCCCCCTCCCCCAAAGAAAATAAGTGTAGGTCTACCTTCCAACCTTCTTTCTTGGAAAACTTAGAGAAAGAAAAGACCATCAACTTATGTCAGTGCAATCAGAGAGTTCTACTCTGTTTTCGTGTTTAAACGTTTATCACAGAATCACTCATAGATGTATTAGTTGGCTTGCTTCAAAGTCTACGTATCAGCCAACTACAATATTCCGCTTGTCCCGTTATTCCCCACTAATTTTGGAAATAAAAAGTTACAATGACCCTTTCACTACTTTTGGGAATGAAAAAATTACATTACGGAAGAGTAATTGTAACCTGTTCAGGGATGCATCTTTCACTTTTTTTCTTTTCATTTGCTACCACAAGTCCTGGGACAGAGTAACCTAAATTGACGATAACAGTCAATCCAGAGAAAATTAGGAATTGTCGATAATCGTCATTTCAGAGGTAGAGGATACGTTGGTTTTTCTCACGCTTCCACTCAGTTCAATTTAACAAATCAAAAGTGGTTCAGCGTTGTCTGTACTCTTATCGACAAGGATATTCGTCATCACAGTGATCAAAATGTTGTCTATTTCAGGGCGTGACCAAAATCATGACACAAAGAAAGAGCAAGCGTTGTCTATAACTTTCTCTCAATATGATTGGTTTATTTTCCAAAATGGGCGTTCCTGATTGCCTATTACATTGCGTGACAAATCGACGCGAGCATGACGCGTACAGCGTTGTCTAGACTCTTATCGACAATAGCAAATTAGCCAATCAGATTGCGCGATTACAAGCAATTGTGGTAAAATAGCACTATTCTTCATGCTCTATTTTTTGGTGTCGTATTTAAATTTTCACTTAAGGACACTTTGGTGCATATCTTTCGACCGTCACTCAGTTTCTTACATTGTTGCAGTATCATTCCCAAGGACAAAGTAGCCTCCCCGCAGGCGGTAAATGTTGTCGCAGTGAAAGCACGTATCAGACGCCGTATTGGAAGCGCTTGGGATAGGTCTGGGCAGGGTGACAGAACAACGGAGTGCAAATTGGCCGTCTGAAATCATAAGCGTGATTTCAAAATCGAACGAACTCGCAGACCGAGTTCTATTTGAAATCACAAGTATGATTTCAGACCAAAATTGTACGACACGAAGTTCAATTACCACTTTATTCAATCCATTTAGAAATCACACAGTAATTATTTTATTGTTCAAATACAGGATTTTAGTCAACATCAATATTAATATTTTAGATGGAAACAAAAGTTGCAAAATTCGCCACACAATGGCTTTCTTTGTCTTTTATTTTCCTGAAATTTGACTGATTACCTTAAACAAGCCTTGAAATTTGATTGGATGTTTTGTTTTAGTGCTCCTTTCTCATTGGCTGGGGAAATGGTGCGATCTAGAGCAAAAAATAGTGCGATTGGGGAATAAATCGTACTGCTGAGTGCCAATCAGTTTGCAAGGATCACCGCCGGGTGATTTCTAAATGGATGTAATAAAGCTGAATACCAATGCTGGAAGGCACCGAGCAAAATACATGAATTGTCACGGTCTCCCGCAATCGAACTCACTCGCTTGCACACTTTGTTTTCCCAATGTAGATGAAGGGATCTAATTTCCCAAGTATCTTCTCATGATCTGTATATATCTGTATGTAGTATGGGGAAAACAAAATGTTCAAGCAAATAAAATCTGAAATGAGTGTATATGTGGTGGTTTAATTTTGCTCTTGGATTGAATTTTTTTTAAACCGGTTCATTTTTTTTTTCAAACCAGTTTAAATTTTTTAAAATGGTTTTTTTTTAATCGACTGTCTAAAAAAGGTATTTTTCTATTTTGGGGGTGTAGTTAAAAAAAAACCAGGGCTTGGTTTTTTAGGGGGTCTAAAAAGCCTAGTCAT
>JALIRR010011773.1:0-7500 GCA_023091755.1 Montipora sp. Colony 1 RG-2022
AACTTTTTGTACCCGGTGGCAACAAACTTTCCACATTAAAAATTGCGTAAAAAACTCACCTGTTTCGCAGCTCTTTTCCCACGAAATAAAATTTTCCAGGAGCAAATTTTCCGAGGATGCTGGTTGGATTGGACTTTCAAACAATTTACACAACATAGACGTTCTCTAAGAATACATTCCACTTGAAACTGGCGTTAAAACTAGCCTTGATCGCTCTAAAAAGAACGGAAACCAACAAGCTACCGATACTCAAACCGCAGCTATTTTTCTGTTCTTCTCGGGAGTGCTTTTTTCACGAGAGCCAATGATAGTCCCGGAAACGCATCACGTGTCATATCGCGCGACTCATGCACAGACATTTTTCGCCAGTGAATTGATTTCCAATATCAAAGATGTATGCTGTAAACTAGTTAGTGTCAAATGTAGTATTGCCTCCTGGATGAGCTCTAAACTTTAATTAGCCCGTGATATGGTTACGTGTACTGGTCACATTGGCATACATGAAGGGGCGGACGGACGTACGGACGTACGTACGTTGTACGTACGGACGTTGATGACGTCATAGCTATAAAACCAAATTTTCTCACATCGATGGGTTACCACATTTTCTTAACTATGGTGCTCCGCGCGGGCGCGCCTTCGGCGCGCGCGGAGCTCCGCTATTATTATACATTGAATTCACAACCTCTTTTCTGATTGGCCGTAAGCGTGCAGTGAATTTTCGAAACCAGTGCATGTGGCGCCATTTAGCTGCAGATTGTATAATAATCATGTCAAGGACACTCAAGGTCACGAGTAGTCATGTCATGTATGCCCGCGGTGCATGATTTCTAAGGGTAATCATGTCACGTTTGCGGGCTTTGCGTTGCTTGCCGTGAGTGAAGGAGCAAAAACATGACTTCAGGTTTGTTTTCTTTAGTTGGCCTTTAGTTTCTTTGAACATGAGATGAAATTAGAAAGATCATCGCAGTTTAATAGATAAGGAACTTACGCCTGAACTTGAAATCGAGGCTTGAACGGGATTCGAAACCATGAGCGTCCGATTGCTTTGAACTGTTGATCAACTGAGGTATTAAGCCACTGGAGCTGTTAAAGAAATACTGCAAAATGTTGGACATGAACGCTTAGCGTAGTTTAATAGAACTACGCTTTGCCTCTTCATTGTGTCCTTGCAAACTGTAACAATGGCAGTTATTTGCTTTCAAGTTGTAAAAGTACGTTCTCGTAGAATTGTGTGTGTTTTTTTAAGGAGGCTCGAAAGGGTTTTCAGCTGAGCGCACGCGCGTAAGCCACACACGCAATTCTAAAAGCTGCTCGCGTCAGCTTACGATTCAAAGTGGGTCACCAGAAATAAACAAATACCATCAGTTTCGCTCACCTTTCTTCTAATTCCTATACATATGGAATATATATAGACATCTCCTATTCACAAAAACAACGAAAAGTGTACACAAACGGTTTCATGGTCACTTAAATCCGTTTGTGTTGGCCTGTAGCTTCACTCGCGCGTGCACTCGAATGAGTGGGTGACGCATGCGTAAATGCCGATCTTGTAACCCCCTCATTTTTCCTGATTTTGCAACTTTACTCGCTTATATCTCTGCTTCCGGACGGTGAATTTTTTTCATTTTTTGCATGTTAGCTTAGATTAATTTAAAACGTTTGTCTTTCAAATTTAAAAAAATTCTGTAGGTGAAAAAAGAAATTAGCGACACATTTCAAAAAAACGTATTTTTCTGAAAAACTGACCTACAGATTTTGTTGAAATTTAAATATTTTAGAGATTATTTCTAACATTATCTGGTAACGCTGAATGGGAAGATTTCACCGTCCCGTTTTTTCAAAAAAGACAACATATGTTGATTTTAAGGCTCAAGGAAATGCCTTATATCGTTGCCATGGTAACGGTATTTTGGGGGAAAATGTGATGTAAAAAATCTATGATGGGTACTTAAAACCCTGGCCAAATTTTGTCTTCATATGATTACCCTAACTGTATCTAAAAACAAAATGTGTTTATTTGTTTGAAAAAAGGAGAAACTATTTCGAGCCTCCTTAAATCACTCACTGTAGTACTGTATTGTAATGCCATTTCACTGTGTTGTAAAAACAAAAATTAGATAAAATAAAATAAAATAAAATAAAATAAAGGTTTTGCTTCCTGAAAGTAGTACAACATTGTAACTTCATTCTCCTTTTAGGTGGCTCAAACCGGTTTACACGGTTTAAAGGGAATGTCTTAATAGAAGCATTAACTCTACAACACTGTTTCACTTAATATTATGGTACCAAACGAAAAACCAAAATTTGCTTTAACAAGATGCGCATATTGTGACGGAATAGGTGACTATGGCAACAAGAGAACCATCTCAAAACGCCCTATTTTTGTGTTAAGTGCTTATATCTCAAAAGCGAACTTGGTGAATTCCACTTTTTATCGCTAAAAAGAGATTAACAGGCATAGATGAAACTCTCTCTCCAAAGTGGTTACAAAATTTTGTGAAGCAGATTCAGACCCATATAAAATTTTCGGATTGCGAAGGTATTTATGCTAATAACTATCTAGCAACAAATAATGGAGGTCGCTGAAATCGTTTTTAAGATATAAGCATTTAAAGGCAAAATGTAGGGTATTACGCCACACTAATGAGTACCTCTTGTTAAGCAATTATTGGTGTTTTATTTGGCACCTTAAATTTGCCGTTACGTGAAACAGTTGGGTAGATTAAATCATCCCAAACGGTACAGTTTGTTGGAAATGTTAAAACTGATTCGAGTCTACTTAACCAGTGATACATACTTCAGCTTTAGAGCGGGCAGGGCTTGAGTGAACGATAACCTTGTGTAAAATGAAGTAAAGTGCAATAGCTATAATTTAATTAGTGTATAGTTAAATAGAAATCCGTCTGAGGTTAAAAGTTTTGACTCTTCTGGACCAAGGTTTCGCGAGACAATTAAGTTACTTTATTAAGTCAGGTTTCCCAATATTACTTTACTGGAGCAAGTAGGCTTTTAACGAATAAGGGAAATTAACATGGGAAGGAACAAAGAAACATGCGTGTCTGAATTGTAAACACCGGTTACTCCATTGTACTATAAATCGATATTGTTATCTTTTTATGTTTTTAAAATAATAATCCTGAACAGTTAAAGGGGATAAAGATGAATGTCTAGTGGCCAAAATGAGGAAAGAAAACACCTTTAATCTTCCTGAAACAATTTTTTGCCATATTTTACCAGCATAACGATTTAAAGTTATCCGCTACTTCGGTAGTGGTCTGTCTGGCTTTGTGTACTAACAGGGAGCTCAAGCACGCACGTTTTGCGACGGGGGCGGCAATCGCAAGTGAGTTGTTTTCTCTTTTAACGTGTCTTCACACAATCACATTTACATCGCTAAGTATCTTTTCTCTATTAGAGACGATTAATATAAAATTCTGGGGGACACCACTGCCCTAGCACGCGAAATGTTTTCCGGCTTCCGGCTGCCGTCCGTGTCTCAAAAACGCGCATGCTTAATTAAGCTCCCTATCAATGACAAAAACGAGAAGAACACAGTCTGACATCACCACTTTGTAACAAGCGATAGTATCTTCTTTTAATTTTTGGCAGTCTTCAGAAACCTATAGCCCCATACCTAGGAGAGATCTCTTTCATGCAACTGTTTGTATGCCAACACAAGAGTCGCGGAAGCTAATTTAGAACGGGATTCCAGTCAAAATAGACAGTTTTGTTATGCAAAGGACATTGAAAAGAACTCTGATGCCTATGCAATACAACTTTTTTTTCTCCTAAGGCCAATTGTTTTGTGACGTCAGGGGCACATGGTGAAAAACTAAAATAAACTACGTATATTCCCTTGTCTCTTCTACTCCTGATTATCCACTCTTGAACGTACATAGTTACGGTAACACGTCCGTGGACAGAATTTCAACTTGGTATTGCAGGAGAAACTAAATGCTCCTCTCGCTGCAGGAAAGACTTCCAACAAATTGTCACAAGATGGAGATGGATGAAATGCACCGTAAAATCTTGGACGATCAACGGGGCTACCTCTTAAGAAACCTGGAACCCATGAAGTTATTGCCATATTTGAACACCGTTCTAGACGAAGCAGACTGTCAGGAAATAAAACAGGAGCCTACTGTAGAGAAAAAGGCTGTCAAACTGTTAGATATGTTACCCAAGAGAGGGCCAGATGCTTTTGACGCGTTTATAAAAGCTTTAAAAGAAAAGCAGGAGTTTATAGCTCGCTGTTTAAAGCAAGAAACAGGTAACACTAAAATCACAATTATCAAATAACTATATTCAGTAATGGTCAACACTATTTGAGAAGTGGGGGAGCAAAGTCATGTCGTTCACATCTATCTTTTTGCCGTCCTCGTTGTATGCGTGATTTACCTGCTTCAATAGTGTTCTACTTGTTTTCCCTTGCGCAAATAACAGTCTCTTTAAAGGAGAGTAAAGTATTTTTTTGAAGTATTAAATATTTTTATTAAATACCAAGGAAGGAACTTGTAAAGCATATGTTTGCTGGTTTTTATTGGAACGAACGCCTTTAATTTTAAATGTGAACAACTATTTTACGGTGCCACTTGACCATATGGTTGGGTCACGGAATGTGGACTTTGGAGTTTGGACTTTAGACTACGAAATTGAACTAGATGCTGACCAAGGTAATCACTGAAATACTGTGAATACTAAAGGAAATCGGCTAAAATACTTTCGGGCAAAGTGTAGGCTATCCGCAGCCTCTTGTTCTTGGTATAAATTAATTTTAAGAAAAGATAGTGGCAGTTCCTAGAATACCACAATGATAAGTTCCATAGTCACGCGATTAACTTCCTGAGCACAGGGCAGATAACTATAACTTTAGGCAATCTTTCTTGTTATGTAGGTGTACTAGAAGGGCGGAAGATGACAAAATTTGATCTACGTAGAAATTAGTTTTCCTAATTGCTTCTTCAGAGTCGGTGTGATATGAGAACACCGAGGAATGGGACAAGTAATTCGCGCAGCAGGGCTCAACATAGCCTGCGCTGCAAGCGTTTCCATAAGGGTTTCACGGAAGACAAAGACCGAGATGTTTTGTGTTTTGACCCGGGAAAAAAAATTGGGGGAGGGGGCGGGGGGGGGGGGGGGTAAACGCAACTATCAAGAGAGGGGATCGCAGGGCTGGTGGTTACACGTCGCAACTTTTAATGTCCTCTTTGATAAGTGAAATTGTTGGGCATAAGATCTCAACCAAAGCCATTGATTTTCACTGACGTGAGGCTGAAGTAAATTGTCTGACCGTTCCTTGCAGAGTGGCCGGGGTCGACAACCCTGAAAAGCTTATTAGAATCCAACCCCGAAGGAGGCAGAGATGAGAGACCCTTGGAACGAGGCTGATTAGAATCCTCTGCAGCATACTCTTGTCCAAGGCCTGAATGATAATATTTCTTTGCCTCTTTCAGTTAATGCACAGGGCTCGTTGCACAATCCCTTGTAAGCAAATTTACCAGATGGTAAAATGTACCTTCTCATCTGAAATTTTGTCTCGAGTTTCCAAGCTGTATCATCTCGTTAAAAGGGACATTTCAACAAAGTTCAGGTATTCATCGTCTGATTTGGGGTTTGTCATGAGTACTCTTTAGTTGAACGGTAGCTTTTTCTTAAGCTTGACCCTTTTTGTCTGAACATATCACAAAATTAGTTAGCAAAACTAACCTCAAAACTGGCCTTAATGGGTAAAACAGCATTGCCCCCCTAACTGATAAGTGCTGCGCGAACTGCAATCTATTTATGATGTGCTCACATCATAAACGATCATTATACTTTCTCCTCTACTGACTTCAAATTCAAAACTTATTTTAGAATATATGAAAATTCGCTTACTTTAACTGCGGAATGGACATACAGGTAAGTAAGAATTTTAAGACCATCACTGCAGTAAGACAAGCAACTGAAGAGGTTTTTATCTAGCCTGGAAAAATCCTGATCCAGGTCTTAAACGAGATCACCCTGCGTTTGAGGCGCTGCATTTGCTCTTGCAACTGGGCTATCAAGCCAGTAAGGAGCCGATCAAGGGTGTCTCAGCTGATTGAAATGATTTTAGAATGTGCTGGCAGTTGCTAAAAACTGCGATGATCTTTCTAATTGTCATTAATGTCCATTCCGCAGATAATATTGCATATTAAGGTGTTTTCATACAGTTTCCTGTTCGCGCGCAACCTGGTTAATGACTGAACGTGGTTGATACCGAGAGCCTAAACCTCGCGCGACCGACGAGCGGCTCTCCCACGCAGAAAGTAAACAAACATGGCTTCCCAACTGTGAAAACTATTTTTTTGTCAAAATTATGTGGACGTATCATCTTTTCGAAATGTTTACCTATCCGTAGGAAGGCTGCAAATTCTTTGGAGTCCAACAGAAGGTGTAAAAAAATCATTTCCCACTGTTCTGAACAACTTATCTGATTCTAACAACCATCGATAGAGGGACACAGCTGTCCTTGGAGTAGTGAACGCTGTAGCCTGCGTAGCTTTTCGCGAGCTCTCTGGTAAAATCTAGCTTGCCAATGCAGCTAACGAAAGAACAGAAAAATCAGTAAATTGCCTACTTGAAGATACTTGAAGAGACGGACGTGTTCGCAGTGATGCCGACTGGTTATGGAAAAAAATATATATATATCTTTCAACTGTTCTCTACTGCATTAAAACTCAAAAGGCTATCGGAAGTTATTTGCCCACTGGCTACAATTGTAGCCTAATGCAAGACCAAGTCGAGGAGGGAAATTCAGAGGCTTGAACTGTAGTGCTCTACAGGACGTGAAATCTTTTGTGAGCAGTCTTCCGCAAATAATATTCGCAACGGCGGAGCAAGCGTTCGACGGTCTAGTGACTTCAAACGGATCTTAAAAAGATACATTCCGAAAACTCGATGAATCCCACACTGTGGAAATTTGGACTTCTGATCGGTAAGCTTATCGGCAAAAAACTCCATTTTACCGGCCGAGTCGGCCGAGTTTAGTTTATAAGATGTATAAACTATTTGCAGTTGTGAATCGTATACGTAAGCTATGACCTCCGGGCTTTTCCATTTTCCAAGAATACTGAAAAAAGATGAGTTTTCGGTCAGCATACGGCGAAAAATTTGGCGTTTGCCGATAATTTATCGGCGCCGCGGTAAATTTGACGACTTGACAAATTTTAAACCGATCCTTTTACATATCTTCGCAGATTTTCAAAAGATACGCGGCCACTTTTGCCCATTCAGGCTGCACCCTGAAACAGTATTTACAAACGCAGCAATTTTGGTTTGCAACATTTACAACTTTACATACTTTCTTTATTTATACACTTTCGGTGGAGTTTGGACGCTAGCCATGAAAAAGGTCCTTATTGCAACGAAACTCACATGTGTTTATTTCAGATCATGTTTGTTGACAATTCTTGTTGATTCCATTGGCTGGTTATTTGACACAATGCAAATGACCGCATGTCACATTCCGAGGGGCCG
>JALIRR010011774.1:0-11452 GCA_023091755.1 Montipora sp. Colony 1 RG-2022
ATGCCAAAAACCCAGGGAAAAAGGCCGCGGATGCATTTCCGGCGTTTGAGAAATACAAAGTAATACACAGCAAACCGCCCTGCGGATGCCCAAATGGTGTGGGACATTGTATGGGGGGAGGGGGTTTTCTCGTCCGTGTTCCCCGTCCCTCCGGGGAGTCTTGGCTTAACACTGCCTTGTGCCACGCGTTGCATCCGATGAGTTCAGGTCCCCTCATAGGTGCTTCCTTCCAGATTGCGCCTGCCACGCGTTGCCTTTCCATAACGGGCGTCTCGTCCCAGGATGTCCCTGCCACATTCCGAGTTCGTAAGGGGTGATTTGTTCCAAATGTGCGCCAGCCACGTTTTGACGGCAGATTTTTTTCCGGTGCCAGCTTTCACTTTTAGAGTTTTTGCTTCCCATTCGCTCCCATTTTTTTTTCAGATGCCAGATTCTTTTGTGATTGTTTTGCTTGCCATGTTTTGGTCCCAATCCATTTTTGTACGATGCAAGTTTTTCACTTCGAACTCTTTGTTTCCCGTTGTTTTGGCCCCAATCGTTTTTCTAAGCTCCCACCTTTTTTTCGTGTTTTGCTTCCCATTTTTTTCAGCCCCATTCGTTTTTTTCAAATGCCAGTTTTTTTCTTTGATCTTTTTGCTTCCCATTTTTTGGTCCCAGTCCATTTTTGTGAGATGCCACTTTTTCACTTGGAGCATTTTGGTTCCCATGTTTCGGTCCCAGTCATTTTTTTCACCTGCCAGTTTCTTTTGTGATTGTTTTGCTTGCCATGTTGTGGTCCCTGTGCATTTTTGTAAGATGCCACTTTGTCACTTGGAGTTGTTTGCTTCCCATTCTTTCGGTCCCATTCCTTTTGCTAAGATACCTTTTCTTTTTTGATCTTTTTGTTTGCCATTGTTTCGTCCCAGTCCATGTTTGTCAGATCCCACAGTTTTTCACTTGGAGTTGTTTCTTTCCTGTTTTTTTGTCCCAATCGTTTTTTCGGATGCATTTTTTTTCTGATTTTTTTGCTTCCCATTTTTTTATTCCCAGTCCAATTTTGTAAGATGCCCGTTTTTTACTTGGAGCTGTTTGCTTCCCACTGTTTCGGTCCCAGGCGTGTGTTTCAGCTGGCACTGTTTTTTTTTTTTTGTGCTTGCCATTGTTTCGTCTCAGTCCATTCTTGTAAGATGCCAGTTTTTTCTTTGGAGCTGTTTGCTTCCCCTTTTTGTGGTCCGATTCCTTTTTCTAAGGTGCCATTTTGTTTAATTTTTTTGCTTCCCATGTTTCTTCCCACTCCATTTTTGTCAGATGCCAGTTTTTCTTCTGGAGCGGTTTGCTTCCGATTTTGTCCGTCCGATTCCTTTTTCTAAAGTGCCATTTTTTTTTTTATTTTTGTGTTTCCCGTTTTTTGTTCCCAGTCCATTTTTGTCAGATGCCAGTTTTTCACCTGGAGCTGTTTGCTTCCCATTTTTTCCGTCCGATTCCTTTTTCTAAGGTGCCATTTTTTTTTGATTTTGTTGTTTCCCATTTTTTGTTCCCAGTCCATTTTTGTCAGATGCCAGTTTTTCACCTGGAGCTGTTTGCTTCCCATTTGTTCCGTCCGTTTCCTTTTTCTAAGGTGCCATTTTTTTTTGTATCTTTTTGTTTCCCATTTTTTGTTCTCAGTCCATTTTTGTAAGATGCGAGTTTTTCACTTGGAGTTGTTTCCTTCCCAGTTTCGGTCCGATTCCTTTTTCTCAGGTGCCATTTTTTTGTTTTTTTTGCTTGCCATTGTTTCGTCCCAGTCCATGTTTGTCAGATGCCAGTTTTTCACTGCAGTTGTTTGCTTCCCATTTTTTTCCCAGTCGATGCCAGGTTTTTTGTTTGCTTCCCATTTTTTGGTCCCAGTCCATTCTTTTACCATGCAAATTTTTTCCCTTGGAGTGGTTTGCTTCCGATTGGGCCGGTCCGAGTCATTTCTCCGAAAGTCAATTTTATACTTGGAACCCACTTTTTCCCCGTTATAGGTTCCCACACGGAGGGTTTCTTCCATGCCAGCGCCTGCCATCTGTTGAGTTCCCATCAGGGGCGTCTTCTTCCAAACCTACGCCTTGCCACATGCGGCTGCCACGTGTTGCTTCCGCGCAGGATCTTTCTTCAAATTTCTTCGGAGCCTGCGCCTGCCACGACGGGTTCGACTCCCATCAAGCACGTGTCCATCCAAGACTTGGCCTTGCCATCTGCGCCTGCCACATTCCCATCAGGGATGTTTCCTTCGGAACCTTCGCCCTGCCACGTGCGCCTGCCAGTGTTTCCTCGCCGTGGTTTTCTTGACGTTCCAAGTGGCCGCATCGGGCCTCCAAAAGCAAAATGAAATAAATATATATCATGTGGTCTACGGGTTTTAAACTGGTTTGTGGTTTCATGGTTTCATGATGTTTCATGCTTTCAACTGGGTTGATAGTTTGCTACGGGCGGTCAAGTCAAGTTAACGCCGTTACGTTCAGGCACGCGCAAGGAACCAAACCGAGGCGGTGGTTGAAGAATCAAAGAGGCAACAAGACGGTGGTTGAAGAATGAAAGATGCAACAAGGCGGTGGTTGAAGAATCAAAGATGCACCAAGGCGGTGGTTGAAGAATCAAAAAGAGCTCACCCAGACCATCAAAACAGGATGTTGTGCTTCGAAACCCAGTCCTGCGGCTGGGGCCTTTGAGACAGCAGCCAAAAACCATGAACCACATCGGCGAACTTCAAACCGGCGGATGGACAGAAGTGACAAGGGAATCTCCTGGATTGCTTCACTGGAACGCGTTCAAAAACTTGTGGCCAAAAAAATGGTTGTCAACAGATGCCGCTAACTCACATAAATCACTTGGCAGCGGCGGCTCACAAAATTTTGGAAATTTCACTTACCTACTTTGCTTTATCGACCACTTCGGCACATCTGATCCCTGCTCTACTCAGCAAACATGCAGTGTGCTGAAAACATGGTTGACGAGAAACAAACTGCAAAAATTCAACACACACACCCTGCGAAATGACAGAAAGGCGTCCTTCGCTGTTCGGCACTGAGCTTCTTGGCTTTCGATCAACAAGGTTGGAAGCAGTCAAGTCCTGGAACAAAAGTCGCCTCCGGCAGCAAGAATTCCAGGAGACTGGTCCTGGGAAACCGTCGAAAAGCCATGGGGCGGTGGTTGAAGAATCAAAGATGCAACAAGGCGGTGGTTGAAGAATCAAAGATGCAACAAGGCGGTGGTTGAAGAATCAAAAATCGGTCACCCAGAGCATCAAAACAGGATGTTGTGCTTCGAAACCCAGTCCTGCGGCTGGGGCCTTTGAGACAGCAGCCAAAAACCATTAACCACATCGGCGAACTTCTCGAACCGGCGGATGGAGATAAGTGACAAGGGAATCTCCTGGATTGCTTCACTGGAACGCGTTCAAACACTTGTGGCGAAAAAAATGGTTGTCAACAGATGTCGCTAACTCACATAAATCACTTGGCATCTTCGGCTGGTCCTGGGAAACCGTCGAAAAGCCATGGGGCGGTGGTTGAAGAATCAAAGATGCAACAAGGCGGTGGTTGAAGAATCAAAGCTGCAACAAGGCGGTGGTTGAAGAATCAAAAATCGGTCGGACCCAGACCATCAAAACAGGATGTTGTGCTTCGAAACCCAGTCCTGCGGCTGGGACCTTTGAGATAGCAGCCAAACCATGAGGCACATCGGCGAACTTCTCAAACCGGCGGATGGAGATAAGTAACAAGGGCATCTCGTGGATTGCTTCACTACTTGGACCCAAGCTAAAATTTCCGAGAGACAAGATAAACAGAACAACAGGACAACAACGGAAGGAAGACAACACTGAGTGGAAACAAGACGGGAAAATAAAACTGATCTCTTCCTATCCTTCTTGGTAAAATGAAACTCCAAATGTTTTGTACCATAGATCAAACGACTGCAACAATTTCCAAACCCTTATCGTCTATTCAGACATTTCACACACACACACACACACACGCCATCAAATTTGTCAGCTTCCATCTGCCACAAATGCAATTCAACATGTTTCTCTTATCAATGCCGCGTTTGAAACCAAGTTTGCGCAATCCAAATCCACATGGACATCTCAGAAAGGAACTGTTGCTCTACCTTCCCTTCCAAAAAAAAGAACGCCCACCAAAAAGCAGGTTGGCTTGTAGAGATACAATCTTTAGATCGAATTCCAGTGCAAATTCAGAGCATCACGCTTTCACAGCTGCATGGCAAGAAAAGTTTTTCACACCAGTGGCTCCGAAGCTGTGCTTTGCACGGCTTCACGTCACGCTGGTAATCCATGAAGGGTGGATTGACACAGAGCTCTTGGAAGGTCTCACGGGAATTGCTGAAACTTGGAAACCACGTCGTTGAGAGCTTGCGTCTCAATCACTCAGTACGCTCAGTCACCAGCGATCCCAGTAAGCTCCACACAACAATGTTTCCCCAGCCTACTGAAGCTACAGGTCGCATGACTTCGTGTCACGCTGGTTCTTTTCAAGGTTGGTTTGAAACATAGCTCTGGGAAAGCCTGTCAGCAACTGATGAAACTTGTGAACCATGAGGCATGTGTTTTGCCGTAGCGGCAAAAGTTGCAGCGTCTCATTCACCTCTCATTCACTCAGTACGCTCAGCCGTCATTGATCCGAGCAAGCTCTGCAAGTCCGACACCGACAGTTGACGGGCTGCCTCCAGAATGGATCAAAGGTATAGGGTGTTGGGGATATCTGATCAACATCTTCGGACACTGTAGGGATATATGGCCAATACTTGACAGAGCTCAGGAAGCCAATGCATGATGCCGTCGTTTTAAAATCAAGACAAAAAAAACTGCGCCTTGACGAGCTTGGCCTTTCGCTTCTGCGCGGCCTTCATGTGTGCTTTGTTAGCTTTGAATGCCTGACACAAGCCAAGCGAAGTACAAGGTTGCAGCTCAAACTGGAAGCACCAAGTACCTCGCGCAGCTCTTGCCGGCGCTGCTTCAGCTCACTCAGCTCGGCCTGCAGCACCTGTCCACACTTGCTGTCACAAAGAAACACGCCGCTGCTACAAATTTTACACCAGAGCAAACAAAAACGTGTGTGTGGGATAGGCAATCATTGATCATTGATGGATGGCGCCGCTTGGACACAAAAGATGCTGGAAGAACCTTAAAAGAATGCAATCGCTGGTTCCCAAAAACTGGTTCCAGAATGACAGAGAAGGTCAGGTACGTAATGTATCTCCCCCCAGTATGCATTCCCAGCGGCTGCATCTTTTCACCTGATCAAGGCAGAGCTACTGCTACCATCAGTTCAAGGTCCGGATGTATGGACCTGAGCTGTCATCACCAATGCACTCTTTCACCCATGCTTCTATGTTGCCACTTCCAGCACCGCGGCTTGGGAACATACAAGATGCTTGGCCCACACTAGGGCGCCCAGCTGGAATCTTGGGACATTCATTCCATTGCAAGGCTTTCAATGTATGCGACGATATGCAACTCTGCTGCTTGGTCACTCCAGTTCCTTCAAAAGCCCGGCCCCAATCTCGATGCGCAAGCACTGCCTCCACTGCAGTAGCCATCACACGTAGCCATGCTTCTCGGGAAACAACGCCTTCAGCAGCTTCGCTCTTTGTCTGCGTCCAGCGCCGCCGGATCTCACAGCGTAGGGTGCGAAAAATATATGCATCAAGCGGCTGTAATGTACCGGTAGCACCAGCCGGTACCACTAGGATTTGCAACCCCAATGTTTTGGCCAGTATCCTCACACTACAATGGAGGTGGCATGCGGCACAATCGAAGAGGAGCGTCAAAGGCTTTCCAGGGCTGTAAGATTGCCACCGCTCATGTAGAAGATGCAAATAGGCACACATGAAGGAAGCAGTATTCCACGCAGTGGCGCCACGCCAAATTTTCAATCGATCCGTGATTGCCGGATCCAAAGTCTTCATAAATTTGATCGGAAGCTGGGTCTTGTTGGCAAGGAGAACTTGCGGTATGATCGCGTTGAACCCGACATCTGTAGAAACTGATGCTAAGAGGGTCATCCGGGACCTCTGGGTATTCAAAGATGCTCGCACTGCACCGCGCACAGACCGCAAGACAGTCCCTCGGCACCCTTCCACATGCATAGCCAAAGAACACTCATCCATGTTGACCAAAATACTCTCTGGCGGGATGCAGTTGGCCCACCGGTAAAAAGAATAGGCCTGGCTTGCAAAATCCAAAACAAAAAATTGCTTCAAAAATGGCCCCCAAAAAGGGGTACCAAAAATGAACCCCTAAAAGGGGTGCCACCCTATTTACCTGAGACATGCGGACCTCAAAGTGTGGTTCCAAAATTGTCCTCAAAATTTGGTACCAAACCGACCCAACCCGACACCAATTCCACGCCTTCTCCTGCAACACATGGATTGGCAAAGAAACTGTGATAGGTAAGGTGCCTATGCGCCCGTTCCAAGCTTTCCGAAAACGTTTCAAATATGTCCGTTGGGATGGAGGGTCACCATGGAAAGGCAAACACACGCGTTTCTCTACAGCTTCTGGAAGGCCGTCCGGAACAAAGTGCAAAGCCTGTCTTACTAGCTGCTGCCTTGTGGGAGCTACTCCATACTCGACATTTTGAGACCTGACCCAATCATGAAGCAGGTATTGTATAATGAAATCACAAGCCTGGCACAGCTCATATGCAGGTGGGTCTGTGCTCAACCGAGCTATCAGCGCTGCCGAAGTAGCGGCAAGCAAAGCACTGAAGGCATCCTTCGGCGACACGGCCACCTGTGCAATCACCAGAGGAGCAGCACGAGAGAGGTAGGCAGCCGCGGCATCCAAAGCATGACGCGGCGTCTTTGCTTGACTCCAAACGTAGACCAGAAGCGCCTGTCTCACGCATGAAGCAGAGAGGCCGCTCCATGAGCCTTGCGACTCATCCAGCTGTCTTCTCAAACTTCTCCTCACAGATCGGATCCTGCGACGCAAGCCCGCCAACTCAGTTGAGCTCATGGCTGCACATACATGGCATCATGTCTCAAAGCACGGCCTGAATGTAGAATGCTAGCATGTCAATGTCACTTTATGGCACTTTGAAAGTGAGTTGTCCGTTGCAAGCTCTGGAGATCCATCCGGTAGAAGAAAACTTTCTCACTTGAATGTCGAGGACAAGATGTACTTTGAAGCACTTGCTCGATGCGTTCAATGAAAACAGCCATGGGCACAGGAGCTGCATTCTAGGTTGCGAAGCACAGCATGGGATGCCTTCTAGGTTGCACTGTAAAGCGTGGGCAAATCCAAGTGGAGAAAAATGTGAAAACATTCTTTTACCCATTTTTTTCCATACTCTGGGGAGACATCGGCTTGGTCCGGAACATGTGCAAAATTTAACCCCAGAAACCTGGCCCTACTGAAACGCCATGCGCGCCTCTGGGGCGCGAGCTTTGGGTGGCATGTTCTGCAACGCAAGAGTTACACACGGCCAAGTTATGCACCAAAAAAACTGGAGCCAAAAGCGAAAGCGTTGCAAGTGCTGGCGCAAAAACCTTTTGCGCAAAAACCTCCAAAAGTGAGAGTCTCGGCCATAGCCCTCCTCACGCAACTTGCGAATGGCGGACGGTTGCAAAGGGTTCCGAACGGTTGCAAACGGTTGCAAACGGTTGCAAACGGTTGCAAACGGTTGCAAACGGTTGCGAACACAAAAGCCGCGTCGAGCGAACACAGGTACACCCTGAGACGCAATTGCCGACGCAGAACCAAGGAACGCAGAACCATGCATACATTCTGACTACGCCGACGCGTTAAAATAATATACAGAGACAAACTATCTCTCTATTCATATATGGTATAGCGATCGCAAACGTCGGGTTACGCGCCACTAGAATATCTACCGTGCAAATAGCGGAAACCGACAACAGCACTGCAAAAACATGAGGTGGAAAATCGACCTCTGACGGTCCCACTCATTTTCTCAACGGTGGCGTGGCGCAGCTTGTCGTTCTCGCAGGCCTGCAGCAGGATCACCAAGGCCCCCAGGCAGCAAAAGAAGGCGTGGATCCACAGTGCGGACAGCTCAGGGGGAATCCACCGCGTGCAGGTAGCGCACCAATAGAAAGGTGACCACCGGAATGCAGGCACAAAGCACCTGCTCAAATGATGTAAACTAAATGATCTTAATGGAAAAATATCATATCAGCAAGCTCAGCGACAGATGATACATGCACACCCACACCAAGCCGAATGCACGCAGTAAATGTACAAGTAGACTCCCACCAAAGTCATTCGTGCAAAAAATCATGCCAAAAATGCAAAAATGTTCAAAAAAAGGGCTTCAGCAGATCTAGGAACCGTGTGGAGCAACAACTCCTCTTATGAAGATTCCGTCGTATTAGACAGCAGTAGAGCACAAAACCAGGCGGTGGGGAAGAATCATCCGAAACCGACAGGCGCTGGGGAAGTTTCAAACGAGGAGAGAAACAACAAGGAGAAGAAAAACACCACACAACAACAACGGCGAATCAGTTGGAAAACATCCAACCTCTGGAACAGACAATTTCTCGACGTGGAAATTTGCGATACTCGGGATGGAAATAAACATGAAATGAACTATAAGACCCCGTGCCGTCGAAGAGCTAACGGAAAGTGGAAGAAACGATGGCAATGCTGAAAGCCCCGACTGGCCAAGACCTCACGCGACACGTCGTCCAAAGATATGGACGTTCCGCACGGGTCTTTCCCTTTTGGAACATGAGTCAAGGCTTCCAAATCGAAACAGAAATGAGATGTTTGCTATCATCAGTGTGAGACGTCATGTTTCAAACTTAGCAAAAAGCACCGAAAGCAAAAAGCCCCAGACTTTCTGGGCATTATGTTTGAAGCACAAACCTGGCGCCTGACATCTGAGGGCTGCATTCAGTCTGCTTGGTTGGCTATTTGCTTGGTTGGTGGCAGGCATCCTCCGTGCCATTGGATACGGTCCACAGACCAAAGCGACTAGAGCGACTAGAGTGACTGCAATGTACCACATTTTCAAACGACAATTTACGAAATAAATCTTTGCCTACAGATTTCAACGCAAACTAAAACAAAAGCGAATGCGGGAGTTTACTTTGACATAGTGTGAACAATTTGAGTTTAGCGTTGTTCAACCGTTCAACCAATGAAAAGCCGAGGTGCATCAGGGAATCCATCGAAGCTATGCAAGAAACATCCAGAAACATCCAAGAACGTCCGAACGTCCCATGCGAAAGCCACCACATGCGCATCCAGCGCAGCACAGCTCGGACAAAGGTCAGTCATACAAACACGATGGTTTGGAACACACACAAGGTACATTTGGTTGTAAAATGCTTCTGAAATCTCTGATGTGCAGCTGTTACCAAAAACTTTGGGTTATCAAAGACGCACAACGTCAAAACGCTACACCAAAAACGCAAAGGCAGGAAAAGCAGCCATTTTCATTCCACATATCTTACCAAAGCCTTCTCATCGCGCCAAAGAGAGGCGCAGGTTGGTATATATTGAATTTGCATCAAGCCACGGATCCGCTTCACGCGACCAAATATTGGTGCATACAATCATGGGAATTGCGTATGCAAAGATTTGATAAGCATGTTGTTGTGTCGGTGACTGTCCAAGCATGACCAGTGTGGAGCTGGCTTGAAAGAGCTGGCGGTTATTGAGCACCAGCTCTGGCTCAGCCTCGTCGAACACAAGGCACTTGTGCAAAGTTCTGTCAAATCGAGTCAAGTTGGGTTGCTGCACGTTTTGGCAGCTAACAACAAGAGTTGCAGCTGGGCCAAAGATGGACACAGCAAAGGACGTTTTCCCATATTGCGAGGGTCCATGCAAAACAAGGAAAGGAAATCGAGAGCGAGAGCCAAACCCGTCAATGAAGAGTTGCAGCCACTCTGTCACCTCTGGCAAACAACGTGGCGGCTTTTGCAAGTGGGACAACCGCACTTCCAGCACCTCCCGCATGGCTGCCTCGCGCCTCTGCTTCAGTTGCTCCTGCACAAAGGAAATTTCTGCAATGTGATTCCGGATGCCTCGAACACGGCCCCGCAATAACTCCTCAATAGCCACCTCGTCAGACAGCTTGTAGAAACGCCACAAAGACATAATGGAGGTGGCTTCCACGAGAAAGTCTTGAAACCGAACATAATTACTCTCACAGAAAACAGACCCAAACTTTGGGGCCTGGACATAATAATGCGCTGCATCCAGCTGCCGCTGCAATGCTTTGCCACGACCTTTGGTGCCACGTACATGTGGGAAGGCCCCACGAAACTCCCAAAGCCACAAGGCCCCAAGGCGCAGAGGTTTCTCGAAATTCGACAGCGCCACATGAAAATGTACCAAATTGTGATGCTTTGTTCTTTTCAAACTCAATTCCATCTTACAGGAAAGCTGTGGCCAGTCCTTCTTACTTTTCACAGTCAGTTCGGTCACAAACTCACGCCACAAGGTTTCGTAAAAGGCGGACTGTCGCACTGCAGCAACCAACTCATTGTGGGTGCCTTGCATCGTGGCTAAAGCATCCACCTCCGGAGTGCCAGCTCCCCAGGAGCCATTGTAAGTGAGTAAATAGCCATGCAGCCGTTCATCCGTCATCTGAGCAGGTGCACGACCTGCTGCAGGTGAAGCACTGCCCCCACCACGACTGGTAGCACCGCCAGATCTGTCACCAAACGTGCTCTGCGCTGGGAACGGTGGTGCTGGATGGCTGCTATCTACCATGTGCAAGAACCAGCCAGTCTTGTGATCAGATGGCTGCTCCTGCCAAAACTCTCTGGCTCGCGCAAGGCCTACATTGTAGCTGGCAGCTTTCAAATGAGGCATGTGGCGCAAAAGCCGGAGACACCATTGATCACGAAAGTCAGACTTTTGGCGACTGGTCAACCTGGAAACCGCGCTGGTGGCTCCAGGCGGAAGCACCCAAGATTTAGAGACCTTCGTCGCCCAATCAATCGAAAGCCGCCGGCGGAGGCTGGGAGGTGACACAACTTCATCTTGGAGAGGCACCAATGCCAACTGGCTATCAAAGCTGGGCAACACCACAGGTGACTCTACAACCTCGAGCTCCATGTCCAACATCAAAGCTTCTAAAGCGACGTCCAAATCTGTTCCATCATCATCGCCTGCCATGCCACGGGAAAAAGAACATGGAGAGGCCCTGGGACCAAGTATGAAAAGCAAGAGGCGCACAGACTGGCTCAAAGTCGGGCAGCCCGAATGAAGATTGGACACATCGCAGCCCGAGTCGAAAGACTCATATGTATGTCCAACGGCCAAGACTAGCACACCTTTGCTAAAGCCAAAATGGGGCTGCTGGTCCATGTGAGTTGCAGAGGCTGACCCTTCCGAGGTGTGAGTGTGACCCTTGGAAAGACCATGAATGGGCATGAAGCACACTGCCAAAGTCACATGTACATGCTGGCTGGTCGACATCTCTTTTCCCAGAACCCAAGAAACATCATAAATACC
>JALIRR010011775.1:0-11449 GCA_023091755.1 Montipora sp. Colony 1 RG-2022
ACCTTCCTTAAATATTTATAGATTATCAAGATTGATAAGCTTCATAGTGGCAGAATCAAATCTGTGTACATAACCATTTCCAAAATATTGAAAGCCAAAATCCTGGAGACTCAAGATACAGTGTCCTATATCTTTCAGACTGATAGGCTTTATTTTTATAGGGTATAATCGTGTATGTTAAGACATGAATTGTAAATGTTACTGTTCTTCAGCCTTCAGGGGTTTTTGCATTTTAGTAATTGATTACGAGGGATCAAACTTAACTTAGCATGGACCACATGGTAGACATATTTTGCTCCCACCCTTTTATATACAGTGTAAAATATGAAGGATGGAGCATAATCTAGGCAAGTAATGGTCCCTGTGTCCCTTCTCAAACAAAAACCCCAAATCTTGGAAAGCATTCGCCCTTGTCACACGGCGGCCATATTGTCCCGGGAGACCAAAAGAGCTTTGTTTTACCATGCCAAGCCTCGCCGTGGAAAAACAAGCTTTTTCGGTCTTTTGGGACAATATGGCTGCCGTTTGACAAGGGCGAATTGACTAACAAGTTAAATAATTTAAAGAGCAGGTTAATGATAACCTTGACAAATGTAGGATGAAATCACTGTACCAAAGTCCTGGAGACTCGAGATACAGTGTACTGTGTGTTTCAGACTGATACTTTTATTTTTACCTGTAGGGAACAATATTATTGTAGATTAATATATGAATTTTAAGGGTTGCTGTTCTGAAGTGTTCAAATTAACCTTGGAAAACATTAGGTGACAGATTAATGAACAATAAGTTTTATTAGGGATGGAAATTGTCGATGTGTACACAATTAAGAGGAAATTTTTATATTAAGTAGGAAAACATAAGGAACGTTAGTTATTGTTAAGAATGATGTATTCTAGAAAGTTATTGTTATTTATATAACTGTATCAATTGATACTCTTTTTAAAGGAAATGACCATTTTGAACTTATACATATTCAGCAGAAGAATGTCTACAATATTGAGATTAAAAATGGTGCAATTGTGGTTGAGAACTATGTTATTAGTTTTTAAATTACAAGTAAAATAGTACTCGTGTAGAGTACATGTACACAAGCATTTGTTTCAGACATGGTTGATGTCTGTTAAACTTATGCTTCATGTACATTTGATTTGAATTGAAGGAAATTCAAACATTTGTTCCAGAGGCATTCAGTGCGAATTAAACAGGTTTACAATTTTTGCAAAGGAGTTTAAACAAAAATTAAACATCTTTCAGGTGCGTTTATAACAGATTAAACAAAACTTAAACGCCACTTTCAGACACTTTTAATGCAGATTAAAGGGAACTTAAACACTTGTTTTGAACACGTTTGGTGCGAATTAAACGGATTTTATACATTTGTTTAAGAAAGGATCAGGCAAGATTAAACCAAACCTAAACTTTCCTTTCAGAAGCGTTTAGTGTAGATTGAACAAGACTTAAATGCCAGTTTAAGATACATTTAATGCAGATTAAAGTAGAATTAAACATTTGTTTTGAACATGTTTAAGATGAATTAAATGGAAATTAAACATTCCTTTCAGCTATGTTTAAGCCCAACTAAACTTACATTAAATTTGAACCTTAAGTAAGTAAAAGACGAATTTAAGCTTTCATTAAACTTAACTTTAAGTAACTTAAACGTTAATTTAAATTAATTAAACCAAAGTTTAAAACATGTTTAATCCAAGATTAAGACTACTTAAATGAGCTTTTTCGCCCAGTGACAAAATCGCTCTTTAGACATCTTAGGTCTAGCCAGAGAGACTGTGGAGCCCCTGGATGTAAGAAGGGACAGTCACACAGCACACGCTTTTAAGGAAATCTTATATTCAGAAGGTCTCCATCCTTGCTGTAAATTTCTAATATCAAGACCCCAATCGTATTCCCTTAGGGCTCAACGGGTGCAAGTTCCCATTCCACGAACGAATAGGAACATGAACTCCTTCATACAACGTGGGGCTAGATTGTTAGGAAACAAATCATATAAAGCATAGTCTATATTTTATTTTATTCTATTTATTTAATTATAATTATTATTTTATCCTTATTAATGATTTTAATTGTAATATTGTACATTAAAAATTATTGTAAATTTGACGTAATTCTGTTTAGCCAAAATCAAATAATAAAGCCTTATATTAACCTTATATTATAATCCTCGCAGTTAAGAACGCAACTTTTGCAATTGCGTAAAGAAGCCTGAAAAATTCAGGACTTCAACGGGGTTTGAACCCGTGACCTCGCGATACCGGTGCGACACTCTAACCAACTGAGCTATGAAGCCACTGACGTTGGGAGCTGGTCATTTGTGGGTTTCCTCACGGGAACATTAGAACCCACAAATGACCACCTCCCAACGTCAGTGGCTTCATAGCTCAGGTTTGAAACAATAACAAGATGTCAACAATTCTGGAAATAATCATTAATGATAAACTTAAATAATTACAGTACCCATTTCCCCAGTCCATATTTCATATCTCATTCGGTGATGCAAAACTAGAGAAAAACAGCCAGAAAATAAACGCAAACGAGAAATGTGACAAATAATAAAAAAAGCGTCAAATTTCGAGGTGGCTCAATCTCTTCTTTACAGCAAATGGATTCTTTCTTATTGTTTGTTCTTTGGAACATGATATAAATTCAGCAATGTCCTGTCAAAAACCTCCAAAATCCAAGCAGAAGTGGTTCTTATCCTGAGTAAGGCCCCAGGATAGTAAGGCGAACGTTGAGGATGAGAAAGTAAAGGAAAGTGTCTAATCGTTCTAGCGCTCGAGCACTAAGTTGGGACACTGTCAACTGAAATTAACAATTAACGCAAATCAAGTCAAATTGGTTTTTTAGGAGGAGGGAAAACCGGGGTAGCCGGTGAAAAACCTCTCGGTGCAGAGTAGAGAACCAACAAACTCACTGCGCCATCCCAAATGTTGTGCGCTGCAGAAATGCCAGAGAGGAGTTCTGAGAGCGGCAAGGATTCTGCTGCTGTTTACTCTGTTGAAGCAGTTGCTCCCCAGTTACATCTACTTGGAGATATTTATCATTTCCCTCCAAGACCTACAGCAACAGAAAGAGGTCCTTCCAATCGGGGTGGTTTGATCAGCACCCATTGCTGCACTAGATTGAAAGTGCAGGTAATGCAATACGACACCTCCCGATTCGACATGGCTGATCTGCTGGACTCTTTAAGTCACTCGGAAGTGATCGCAAACTCCTACTGTGTGAGATTTGCACCCTTGATCAGCGGGTTAAGACCGACGTTCCAACGTTCAACCACGGAAGAGGCCATACTTAATCACCTCATACTTCTGCGCGTTCAAAAGGACCTCACAGATGGTATGAACATGGTGGGGGTCGCCAGTATGTTCGTGGGGGACACCCAGTGGCGCAAGCACTTGTTTGGGAAGTTGTCAAGGAACGATCTCCCGAGGAAAATCTATGTATGCCTCTAAGGCAACTCAGACCGTCTAGTGCAGTTAATGGGCTCCTGGTACTTATTATAATGACTCATACAGGTGAAACATTTGCTGGTTTTCAAGATTCAGACAAAGTCCTTGTTTTGTTTTGTAATTTTTTCAATATTCATTGATTTGCTGAGGCAGTATACGAAGTACTAATGAACTGACTGTTTACAACTGTTGTGTTTCGGTTGAGCAAGACAGTCGATGATTTTTTTTTATTTAAAGGTCCAAAATACTGGGAAATGCACTTTAATCTTTAATCTTTAATAACGATACTGCTAAAACAGTAACGACTATACTAGGAGGACTAATTACAGAAGTAATTTAAAGTTATTTATGTAAAATATAGGATAAAAAAACATGATAAATAAAATTATAATAAACCTTAAATAAAACAAGATAGTATAAATATTATAATTATTAAATGAATTAACCCGACCTAATAAATGAAAGAGCATTTAATTTAAACGTGTCTAAATTATCAATGTTTGTGAAGCTGAGAGGTATATTGTTCCATAAAGTTATTGTTCTCGGGTAAAAAGAATATTTTCTGGTGTTTCGTATTCAAATATTTAAAACATAGCAAACAGTTCTTTTAATTGGCGAAAACATTTTTTTCCTTGTTTTGCTCCTGGTTTGTATTATCCAAACCGGAATCACAGTAATTGTAGTTTCCTCTAAGAAATAAAAACTGTCAAGATAATTGTGATGCCATTTCAACTTGGGCCTTACAACACGACCAGATTTGTTTCCTATTGACAGTAAAAAGGCCGATGCTTCCCAAAAGGAACATGGCACAAGCAAAGCGTCTCCGGCTTGCTGTTTTCACTTTAATTGGAAGATTTACAAATATAATCATTGCATAAATAGGGGAATGGACTGTCTAGTGACTACGTATACAGGGATGATTACGCAATCCCCAATGCTTACAACTCGTAATAGAGGTCTCAATACATACACTGTATATTCCTTTGCCATACGAGGCCACGACCTGAACCAAACCTAGTATTGATTGGAGGAGAGTAACCTAACCCTAACCCAACCCCCCTCAGATGACCTGAGGCTTTCTAATAGGACTGGTATTCTGCAAAAGAAAAGTTTTTTCAGAACACCCAGAGAATCAAGTCATTTTTCCCTTACAAAGACAAACTTGTTCCTTCGTTCAGGTCAAAAGTAGTGTACAAAGCATACTGCTGGGATTGCAATGATTTCTATAATGGGAAAACCAAAACGCCATTTCAAAGCACTAACAACAAATTGCTCATCATGTTTGCTCAACCAACCATAGTCAGGAGCCCATCAGCCGGAGCCTCAATCACCCATATAAAGCCTTGGAGACAACCTTTGCCCGTATCTTTTTATTTTTAGACGTTCGAATTCCAGCGATGCATTATGCCGTCCAATCAGGACAAAGTTTTTGTATTACATCACAAGCAGTCACGCACCAGTGATCGCGTTCGTCTCACAAAATATTCTAAAAATAAAAAGATACGGGCAAAGGTTGACTCAACGATATAGTCTGGATGGAGGCTCCGGGTGATGGGCTCCTGCCATAGTATAAAAAGGATCATTTTGAAACCTTAGCAACTGATCGGTCAGACATGCAAAATTAAAGCCAGCCTTAAATGGAAACGTTGGCAGTGAGAAACTCTACCTCTATTATTAGCGTATTTCTTGTCGTTTAAGGACGGTGCCTACTGTTGTTATTGCGCACACGTTCTGCGCATCTCGAGATGTGCTTATTAATACGGGAATATTTTTGCGCGGTTCAAAACTATGGGGAGAAAGCAGAACTTAGCAAGTGCTCTTGGTATCCAAAAAGAAAATTGGGGGTAACCATGCATTTTTCAGTGATAATTAAGCTTCAATTTGGAAAAGAACGCCATACATTGCTTTGTATTTTAAAGCTTGTCTTCAAAAAATGCGTGGTTACCCCCAATTTTCTTTTTGGATTTCAATAACACTTGTTAAAATCTGCTTTTCCCGCTTATTCAGTAAACCGCGCAAAAATTCCTTTGAATTAGTAGGCGACGTCCTTAAAACTATCTTAACTAAACGCTAAGTGACCCAAGTTTTAAGTTCTGATTTTAAAAAGACACCTGTTTATTTGAGTGGAATCTTCTTGTTTATTGGTCCGCTAATACTAACTTTAAAATCTTGAGAGAGCTGGGTCGAGGAGAAAATGACGTCAAAGACTCACTCAGGTTTAAGAATGCAATGCGTGTGTGTACGCGGCTGAATTAATATGCAGCACAGGAGTTTCGGGCCTTCAGATTTTTAAACTTGTGTTTTGCATATATAATAAGTTTTGTTTACACGCTAAAATGTTAAGCTAGGGAGTAAATGACGTCACTTTTCGCTAGATCCAACCCTCTGAGGTCCAATCCGTCAGTTTTGAACTTGAGCAATGGCGGACCGTGGAATCCAAACCTTACACTCAAAATAAACAGCCTCTGGATTAAAATCAAAGCTCTAAATTTTGCCAGTCAGGTGTTAACGTTAAGCGAACACGCTTTCAAAACCTGGAGAAAGAAGGTAAATGATCTTTTTATATTATTAGCACCTTAAATGGCCGAAGTCAAAGAACCTTTATAAGATTTATATTATGTAAAAAAAAAAAAAAAGAGAAAAAGAAATTAGGTACAAAGAACAAAAGACAGAAGAAAACGATCTTAGACAATAAAGCCGCGGCTACACGAGCGAATTTTTGCTTGCGATGGTGATGAGATCCTTTTAAAAATTGTCGCTTCGCCGACGAGCAGGCGAAAACTTGACGACAACTTGGCGACAAAATTTCCGCGATTCGCGCGACCTTGTAAGATTGGGTATGAATTTTATTAGTTTACAAACAAAAATTGTTGGATGGCGATATTGCGATTTTGCCTACAATATATGACCTTTTGATGGACGAAGAAAAACGTAAGCGCTCTACGTGAATACGTCCGTGGCTAATTAGGAGGGAGGGGCAAGGTTTTTTCCATCAACTTTTTTAGGAAATTTCTGTTGAGTTCACTCCCGCGTCCGTCATGTTGTGAAAACCTAAACACTGATGACGTTCTTGAATCTGATTGGCTCGCTAATCCCTGGACGCGACACAAATTGGGCACGAATGCAGGGCAAAATGTTAACGTTGCAACCCGGCTACACATGTGACAAAGTTTCAACTCATTCAGTTTCTCGTAAAATTTTTTCTGCGGTTTTTTCAGCTGTTGCATTATGTGCGAGGGTGGCCACACGGGTAATTTTCAACGCACGCTGGCGACGCGACAATTTTCAGAAAAAAAAAAGCATCACCATCACAAACAAAAAATCGCTCATGTAGTCGAGGTTTAAAGAAAAGACGGGACGTATTCAGATTAAAGCTAAAAAAGCATTTCAACTTTCCATTGTGCAGTTAGTTCATAGGCCGGTTGGATAATATTTTCTCCAGTGGGTACCGGTATTCATAAAGAAAGGTCCCTTTGTTGGTTTTTACTTACTTGCTACTGAGCACACCACCGACGCATCTTCACCGTGGACGCAGTTATGGTTATCCCATCCACTGTTCCCACAATCTGTTAAAGAGCGCTCGGATCCCTCACAGTTTACATCGTCTAGCCATATGGAACCGCTACCTTGCCCAAAACGAGCGCTATGTGGAGCAGAGATAGCAGAGAGGAATCCAAGTTCGCGACAAACAACATGAGCATTGTCTATATCCCAGTCATCATCACAAACTGTTCCCCAGGCTCCACTGTGATATATTTCCACTCGTCCTTCGCTTCTTCGAGTTCCTCCTACGAGTCTTAGCACTTCATCTGAAACAGTTAAGAAACTAGAAGTGTAAACTTCATAGTATTAAGAAGCAGCAGAGAACCACAAAACAAACAACAGTGCGAGTTAATAATTTATGAGCTTCCTTGATGCTGTGGTTGGTACTATCGCTGAAAAATCGAAAGAACACAATTTCTTTGGGCTTCCGCGGATCACTTGAATTTCTCCGAACGTAGTTTGGGAACAGTTATAATATCTCAAGGTATGTTCTTACATTTTAATGCACTTCGTTACCAGACTAGTCTCAAGTTTGCAACTGCGAGTGAAACAGTTGCAAGACCGAGCTACTTATTTTCACTCTAATCAGGAGCAGAGTTCCAAAAATTGCGCAAATAGGGGAATCGGTTGTCTGGTAACCACAGCGATGATTTCGCAATCCCCGACGCCTTGAGCTCGTAATAGAGGACTTAGAAACCTGACCAAACTAGCATTGACTGGAGCAGAGTAAGTGAAGAGGAATCCAAGCTCCTGACAAACGATCGACTTCTGCGTCTTTCATATCCCACCCATCCCCACAAACAGTTCTCCAGCTTTGACGACGATATATTCCACTCACACTCGCCCCACCCCGTTGTTGACTTCCTCCGACTGTTGTTAAAGAGCCACCTTCAACCGACAGGCATTGTGTGCCGTGGAACAATTTTCATATATGAAAATCTCGCCAAAGCTGAAATTCATCCAATCAGATCGCTACGATACCATAACAAAAGCAAACGGTCGAAAACCCTGTCGGTTGAAGGTGGGCCTTTAACATTCTGTCTAGAAGTAAAAGTTTGAGCCGAGAGTAGAGCTAAACCCCAGGGAGGAATAAAGCAAAACAGAGCACATTTTTTTTATTATAATGAGTTTAGCAAGAAAAAACATTCTGACCGACTTGCCTGGCAACAACAACAACACCAACAACTTTTATTACATACAATACTGGTTACAATGAAAAGTTTGTCCACCCAAATCTAGGAAACTTAAAGGCCCACCTTCAACCGACAGGCATTGCGTGCCTCGGAACAATTTTCATTTATGAAAATTCCACCCGAATCCGAGATTCATCCAATTAGATCGCTGCGATAAGAAATACGAATTCCCATAACAAAAACAAACGGTTGAAAAGCCTGTCGGTTGAAGGTGGGCCTTTAAGCTAATCGAGTTGGGTGGAGCAAAGATAAAATAGTTAATGAATATATTTACAAAAGGAAATATTTAATATTTAAGAACAATGCCAATGTACAAGAGCGACTGAATGTTTCTATTATGAAGATGTGAGGTACTATATATATATATATATATATATATATATATATATATATAGTGGAATGCAGATTGAGATTCTAGTTAATTGATTGCTGATAATCTTAAGATTCAGGTTATCACAAACATCAAGTTAAACTGTAAAAACGAACGAAAATTCCGACGTTTCGGAGTAGTCAGGACTCCATTATCAAGGAAGCATTATATCGGAAGATGCAAATGGGCCATTTCCGAGTTGCTGTTTGTCGCGGTTTCGAAGTGAGTCTTGGTGCTCAACTATTGAAAGGGAAATTAGGTTGATTTGTATAAAGAATACGCTTTGAAGCTGAGGCATGTAGCAACTCGGAAATGGGCTATTACAGTATTAATAGTATTAATAACATACACGAAAAAATTAATCGATCCTGATTGGCTGAGAGCAGTGCAGTTCAAGTGTAACACAGTGCAAAAAGTGTAATACCGGTGCAAATTACACATCGAAATTCTGGATTATGATTGGCTAATAAACAATAGGGTTTTGTCAGAACCAATAAAATCTTTCGTTTTCAAATCAAGCGCGCGCCTTGAATGGCGCAATTTATGGCGCAATTTTTCCCTGATTGCGTGATACGCGTGCCTGCCCTGGCTTAACCCGCTCGATTTTTTTCATGTATATTGATAAGTAATCACATGATTTTTCTCGTGCAATTTGGAATAAATAAGCACTTGTAAATGTTTTCAAAGACTACAAATTGCACTCACCCTACGGGCTCGTGCAATTTTCGTCGTCTTAATTAAAAAAAATTTACGTTCTTGCTGATTAATTCCAAATGGCACTCGAAATCATGTGATTACCTATACTTGAAACGTCGAAAAGGTCGGATTTTATCTTTTTCGTCGTTCGTTTTTACAGTTTTATGCTTAAAGAAATCTCTTTTAATACTAATATCAAGTTAAGGAATTCATCAAGTTAAATGCATTAAAAGTTAATTGATTGAATTAAGATTATCTTTTCACCCATTGACTCCTGGGGTTTCCCCAATGACGAGTAAAATCGTCTGGCGTTAGAGTAAAATACTCCGGCGTTAGACAGAGTAAAATACTAAGTATGGCCGGTGTAGGCATCAAATGGTTTTAATGGGACACAGTTCACTGAGTGATAAATTTTACAGACCAATATCATTTGGCAAAATGCTTTATTCTGTGAAAAATTTCGCAAGCTTTTAGATAAGAGTCTTCAGAAATTAAAATATCGAAAAGTAGACTTGTTATTTCCTAGTGAAGTCGTTCTTTCTTAGATTTATTAGCGTTAAGGAAATTCCATCCCAAGTAGTTGATCCAGTTCGTGAGAAACAATTAAACTGAATTGAGAGACTAGAGCTTTGTGTATTAGAGTTGTTTGAAGCAGAGGATCGGGTATAATGAGGAAGGATGTTTTGATGTTGACTTTTAAAGCACTTCCAAGATAATCATCGAAGTGATCTCATTGGCATGATAATTCAAGACTCAACACTAACACTTACCCGATTTCAACAGGAAAGTAAAATATGCTCATGGAAAGGAAAAATTTATGTGTAGTCTGTAAATGCGTTCTACGCACTGTGGAAAATACTTTTTTTTAATCTCCAGCGAAAAAGTTCTGTGGAAAATACTTTTTATCTCTAATGAAAAAAAGCAACTATTTTTCTCCAAATAAAATATATTATTCTTGTTAAAGTTTGCCGCGAAAAAAATCAAATTAGTCATGAGTCTTTTTAGATTTGGGTTCAGGCGTCCAGAAAAGGACGAAAGGGGAAGTGAGGACGTTGAGGAGACGAATCCTGGAAGACAGGAAGTCAAAAAATCAAATCGGTAACCTTAGAAACTGCCAAAAAGAAATCCGAAGAAAAACAAAAAATGGTAAAGTGAAGAGGAGGGGCAGGCTAGCTGTGCAATTTCTAAAATTGGGCAAAATCAACTTGCTTGTCAGTTGAAATTCTTGACTGTCTTAAGAGGACTGAAATGGAGGGCCCTTCTGTGGTGACATCTGACCCCGGCAGAGAATGCCTTGCAGTTTTGGTGGACAAGTGGTGCAAGATTCAGACGACCAAATTTCAAGGACTAAATGATACAGAACACAGCTTTAAAGGAGAGACGTACGTTTTTATTGACTATTGAATTTTACTCTGTCCCTTGTATGTCACGATTGTTGGTGGCAACCACATTTTGAGTTCTAATAAAGCTTTTTGGAACGTAAATTCTCCATATGGAAAGTGCTAACAATGTAAGAATCACTTTCCGTGATGGAAGATGAAGTGAAAAATTAGTGTCATGCCCTGTAATTACTTGAAATTTTTATTGATACATTGCGTCTTTGCCGGCGAAGGTTATTTTCATCGGGTGTTTCTATATTTCGGTGACCACCTGGTCCACGTTCACTGACTGACCAAGCAGTAATGAGACGTCCATGAAATAACCACGCAACATGACACAGAACTAATGGTAGATTCCGAATAATCGTCAACGGAATAGGGCCAAATATGGGGATTATCTTTCTTAGCTCTTTGTAATGTCACTAGCACACTGTTGGGAATAGTTAGAAAACAGTCCATGTTTGGAAAGGATATCTTTTCCAGAGGGCGGCAAAGGAATAGAAACTGTTCACCCAGGAATAGAAGATGGAAGATCTTATGTTCCTGCCCCGTGCGGTACTTTGACAAATGAAAAATTTGCAGTTATTCTACTCTATAGATAACAATAAACTTTCGCAGAAAAGGCACTCAATTCATAATACAGAAAGAATTTTTCGCAGTTATTCAAATGTCATTAACGGCGAAGTAGTAACTCAATAACAAAATACAGAGGGAAAATATGTCGCAGTTATTGAAATTTCAGTAACGGCGAAGTAGCCAAACGTAATAAAAGGGTAGAGGGAATATTTCTCCAGTTAATGAAAT
>JALIRR010011776.1:0-2500 GCA_023091755.1 Montipora sp. Colony 1 RG-2022
CGAACGCGGAGCGCTCATGTCGCGCTCCGCGCGAAATATCGCGTTTGCCCCGCTTGGCTCATAAAGCGCCTGTCATGCAGGCTATATTAAGAAAGAAGCTGCTGTACAACAATCACTGATGTGACATGCTTAATTAATGCAAACAAGTCAAGACCCTCAAAGATCTTTGTGAGGATGTTTCAAGGATGCCTTTTGAGGATCTTAGCTAGGACCCTAAGGGATCCTTATAAAGATCTTTAAAGATCCTCACAGATCCCTAATATTCTTCCCAAGATCCTTGAAGATCCTTACCAAGTTCTTTGAGGATCTTCAAAGATCCTGCAAGATCCTCAAAGATCTTTTTCAAGATCTGTAACCCTTTGACTCCCACGCTGGCCTGAACTGGCCATATTTACATGTAGTATTTTACTCTAATGCCAGACGATTTTAGTCATCAATGGGGAACCCCCGGGAGTCAATGGGTTAATCACTTACAGAAAAACTAAATGTCGCCATTAACCCTTTGACTCCCAACCTGGCCTGAACTGGCCATATCGTCAATGGGGAACCCCTGGGAGTCAATGGGTTAATCACTTACAGAAAAACTAAATGTCCCCATTAACCCTTTGACTCCCAACCTGGCCTGAACCAGCCATACTTCTTAGTATTTTACTCTGTCTAATGCCAGACGGTTTTACTCGTCAATGGGGAACCCCTGGGAGTCAATGGGTTAATCACTTACAGAAAAACTAAATGTCCCCATTAACCCTTTGATTCCCAACCTGGCCTGAACGAGCCATACTTCTTAGTATTTTACTCTGTCTAATGCCAGACGATTTTACTCATCAATGGGGAACCCCTGGGAGTCAATGGGTTAATCACTTACAGAAAAACTAAATGTCCCCATTAACCCTTGACTCCCAACCTGGCCTGAACGAGCCATACTTCTTAGTATTTTACTCTGTCTAATGCCAGTCGTCTCATCAATGGGGAACCCCTGGGAGTCAATGGGTTAATCACTTACAGAAAAACTAAATGTCCCCATTAACCCTTGACTCCCAACCTGGCCTGAACGAGCCATACTTCTTAGTATTTTACTCTGTCTAATGCCAGTCGATTTTACTCATCAATGGGGAACCCCCGGGAGTCAATGGGTTAATCACTTACAGAAAAACTAAATGTCCCCATTAATCACTTACAGAAAAACTAAATATCCCCATTAACCCTTGACTCCCAACGTGGCCTGAACGAGCCATACTTCTTAGTATTTTACTCTGTCTAATGCCAGACGATTTTACTCGTCAATGGGGAACCCCTGGGAGTCAATGGGTTAATCACTTACAGAAAAACTAAATGTCCCCATTAACCCTTTGACTCCCAACCTGGCTTGAACGAGCCATACTTCTTAGTATTTTACTGTCTAATGCCAGACGATTTTACTCGTCAATGGGGAACCCCTGGGAGTCAATGGGTTAATCAATTACAGAAAAACTAAATGTCCCCATTAACCCTTTGACTCCCAACCTGGGTTGGAACGAGCCATACTTCTTAGTATTTTACTCTGTCTAATGTCAGACGATTTTACTCGTCAATGGGGAACCCCTGGGAGTCAATGGGGTAATCACTTACAGAAAAACCAAATGTCCCCATTAAACCTTTGATTCCCTACCTGGCCTGAACGAGCCATACTTCTTAGTATTTTACTCTGTCTAATTCCAGACGGTTTTACTCGTCAATGGGGAACCCCCGGGAGTCAATGGGTTAATCACTTACAGAAAAAATAACAAGCATTTCAGAAAGCTCCATATGCAACTTATGGAACGCAGAAGAACAAACGTTGCATCACCTGCTAATTAACTACACACTAACAGTCGATTCCTGGATTCTGTTTCAAGACTGGTGGTACCAAAATACAAATGAAACAATAACGTTATCCATAAGCCATATACTCTACGGCTGGCATGATAGGACAAAGCATTGCCAAGTCCTAAATTATTGTCTACTGATAGCCAAATATTGTATTTCCTGCACAAGCCTTCGCGGAGATGTTTTAGTTTTTAAAAACTTTCTATCGTTCATTCCCGGAAAACTTGAAATTCTTAAAGATATTGCGACTGCAAGAAAAGCACTTCCAAAATTTTATCGCACGTGGGCCGTTTCACGTTAATTTTATATGCTGCTGATGTTTATGGTTATTTAATATTTAACTGTAAGCGTGAACATGTATATATTAGGTGTCACTGTAATGTGATAACAATTAAGAAAAAAAAAGGATGCGAATAGTGTAGGAATAGTATTTTAATTGACAGTGGTGTAAGTAACCAGTATTGTAAGTACCGTATGTATGTTATGTAATTAGCCGTATGTGATATAGTGTATTGTTGATGAAATGATATATGAAATGGATCATATATGAACTTCGGATATGAAATCTAGTGAAGCTATGATCCTCGCAGTTATGGACGCAATTTTTGCAATTGCGTAAAGAAGCCTGGAAAATTCAGGACTTCAACGGGGTTTG
>JALIRR010011776.1:7500-11447 GCA_023091755.1 Montipora sp. Colony 1 RG-2022
TAATATTGCAGGTTTAATAATTAAATGTTCTCCTGTGTGCACCAGTGTCTTTTGGGACTGATTTGTTTTCTGCTTTTTTTCGTTTTTGGGATAGACCCTTTGTATGAATGGCACCGACATGATTTGAATGCACTACTTCAACATCCAAAGCCTCGCATTTACATGAAAAATGGTTTGTCTAAAATGCTTTTACTCCGAGTCTTAGGATATATACGTTGTTTGCACCTCTTGAGATGCAAGAACAATGGCGAAAATTATAATTCCTGAGCAAAGAACAAAAGAAGCTAATTCACTACTCGCACAATCCCATAAGACACCTCTTTTACTCCACAAAATATTTGCATAATCATTGTTTGCAATGATAACTTGACAACGCCTTGATTTGATTTTCTCCCATGTTCGGTACTCAATCTTCGAAACTGATCCTCTCTTTTGAAATTCTGTCTCACGCCTCTGTAACTTTCGGCATTACTCGACTTATTCCACGCAGAGTATTGTGCCACAATTTTTTCCCTGTGATTTGCAATCTCGACCCCAGATAAAGCAGCGTAAGCACTGGGGTCGAGAATGTGTGATGTGACGTTCCGCCTCGAGGAAAGTGTAGGTAACCGGCGATATCTTCCTGATTTCCTTTATATCAGTAGCAGCTGTTGGTTTTGAATGTTCCGTGCCACTTGAAGTACTGTCATGGCTTCGGTCAGTCAAGCTTATCACTTGTGGTAAGAAGACACCATGGTCGGCAGTCTGACGATTTTTTGTCGGCGTTTCCGCTGTCGTCGACCATTCCGCCGGAAAGGACACTGTTTTTCTCCTTGTTTTCGCACGGATATTTCTCAAATATTCATATTGTTTGCTTAGTTCCTTCTCTTCCACTTCAATTTCCTTCATCCGATTTGTAAGAATTCTCTCTGTTTCCATTTGTTCTCTTCGTTGTCTGGCCATAATTTGTCTTGCCGATCTTTAATTAAGCTTAAAATAATCATTTTGATATGTCTCATGCAAGCTCTTCGAATTGATAACGGACTTGTATCTATTTCCATGCGACGGCGATAATTTTGGAGCAAACTGGCAAAATAGCTGTGGTTTATTGTGTTCTTATACGCAGAAAATTGCTACCACCTGGAAGGAACAGACAGGTTGGCGAATCTGATCCGAATTCCAAGGTGTGTCCTTTTGAATTAAGAATAAAGCTGTTTCGAGAAAGGTTGTCCAAAAGAAGAGTCAGAGCGTTCGCGACAATGCCAAAAGGTAGTATGGGACAGTATTCAATATGTTATAAACGCCCAGAATCGAAGCCGGACAGTGAAGACCTACTATGGCGAGCTATTTGGATGAAAGAGTTCTTAGGATAAAGCGTTGATGAAGTGGCAGTACACGCAGACTTATGTTGAAGCTCTCTCCCGCTATCACACGTCCAAAAAACAAAAGGGTTCATTAGCAAAAACGATGGCTCTGCACGTGCGCTACGATTTTTGGGAACATTTCTTAAACTTTGTCTGCACGACATGACATAAAATAAGCAAGGGTAAAGTTTTTAGAATCTTGTTCTCTTTGTGAATCCTAAGCATTTGTTACTAATTCATGGTCTGGATCATTTGACTGAATTTTGAAACTCACCCATATCTCAATGTCAGTAACACAGCATGAGCATGTATTTTTAGGCGGCGTTGTCAATAGCACTGCCGTCATGTTTTCGTTGACTCAAACTGACAGTTTACCATAATCCCTTTCGGCATTGTCGCGTACGCTTTTATGCTTCTTTTGGACAACCTTTCTCGAAACAGCTGTATGCTAACTCTTATACTGATTGATGTAATCTTTTACAGACTTCATTAAATAGACTGAACGACACCTTGATACGTTGCTTAGCTGTGCATAAGGAAGTTTTGCTTTTCATTTAACACTGCAAATCTCATGAATGGCTTGAAGTGTTTGTAATTGAAAAAAAAAACAGCACGCTTCTGAAAAATATATGTTAGGCACATTAATTAACATGTTACACGGCCTTTGTCAAAGGACAATAATAGATACTTTGGTATTGAATCGAAAACGAGGCCATTAATCTACCACTTGCCGCAGCGTTAAAATAGAGGGGATGTGGTTGGATAGAATATCTGCGACTTGCTCAGTATTGTTTAAATGGTCAGCCCTTTCAGAGAATTGCAATAACAGGCACGAAAATAGAAAAAGAACTTTCAACAGTCATCTCCTACGACAACCAAACTCAGCGAGAGACTGGGACCCACGGTAATGTAACCATGACATTTCACTAAGACCCCCCTAAGAGTTTATTGATTTTCCCAAGTCAGCCCGGAAGACCTTTAATTAAAAGGATCTTTTATAAATGGTGTTTGCAGTGAAATTAGGCTAATCAGATTCTTAAATGGATTCTTGTTGTTTTTTTTTTTTAGAAAAAAAGCTTTTAGGAAGGTGTGGACGTGTGATCTATTGTTTATAGAATTAATTATCCAAATGAAGGCAATTTGTAATAGATATAAATGCTTTTTGCACTTGTAAGCTATACTCTATGATCTTGGATTTATTTCTACTTTACATTGTATCTGACTTGTGTAAGAACCGGCTGTACAATTTTGGCTTATAATTAGAAGAAGTGCTTACCTAAAGAGGGTTTCTGCCCTAAAACTTATCCTAACAAGTGGAAAAAACCTTCAGGTTCTTTTATACGAGTTCTTTTTCCCGTTTTTAAAGTGAAAAGGCCTCCAAGAATTTTAGTTCTATTCCACGAAAGTCCAGAAAGGCAGAAACCTGTATGCAGCTGTATCCCGGCCAAAATTGACTGAATGCAGGAGTTGCCAGACTTGTCCTTGGATTGTAGCTAAAGCGTGGACGTCGTGATGTTCTGTTCATCATAAATATGCCCGACTTCATGCTTTACGCTACCAACCGTAAGGGGCCTTGTACACTAAGACTAGCGCTTTGAAACGCTTCATTTTTCTATTGCAGCAAGTGCACTTGCCCAAATATTTTTCTCTGTTTCTTCCTTGGTCCCGGTTAAAATTCGTCATTGACGACTTATAAATGAGTTGAATGTTGAATGGTTCTTTGGAAAGACCGATCGCAAGATTGTTAGAATTATTCAACCCTAAGCTTACAAAAATAATAAACCACTGCAAACAAAAGAAATTGCATCAAATGCAAACAAAAACAAAACGCGCACAGGACTAAATGAATATGATTTTGAACAGCAAAAAAAATTGTTTTGACAAGAGTTTGGATGGTATAAAACCTGATGATCCTTCAACCAGAAATAACCATATTGTACAAAAGAAAATTACCTACTCATGAGCTCAACAGCCTGATTTTCATTGGGATTTTTATGAGTTCAGCTGGCTTCCGCCGGAAATTAAAAGGAGTGTTGCATACATTAGCATGACCAATTTGCTCGAATGGCAACAAAAAATGCTGTTGCCAACGAAGGATTTGTGACAGCGTGGAAAATATCTTCTGCATTAAAGCGCTTCGTCATTGCGTTCCTGAAGCAGTTTGACTTAAGTAACGAACGTATTCGTAAATGAATGAGGTTTACGTGAAGACTGAAGTCCCAAGCCGCGTAAATGGGACTGAAGATGCAACTCGGACGCCAGTAGACAACACGAATTTCATTGCATAACTTATCATGTTGAATGGTTTTGCTAAACACAGACCGCTTAGCACAATTGAGTATGAACAACAGTTGGATTACCTTTGTCAGTGGATGGAAAAATGGAACGATCAAGTGGTAAGACAAGTCAATTTTAATTTACGAAGATGTCACTACCTATGAATGCACGCTTTCATGAACTTTCTGACGGTGTAGCGGATTCGTGCATTTTAAATTGAATATCATACGAGTGTCTGTTTACAAAAAGCTACACTTGAATTGACTTCTCCGTTTGCCCATATTCTTTTCGGAGAGCCGTTTTTCTCCTTTTTTACGATGTTTCTGT
>JALIRR010011777.1:10000-11447 GCA_023091755.1 Montipora sp. Colony 1 RG-2022
TCAGCTGTTGAGACAAGCCATCCCAAACAACACTGCAGTAGTCAAAATGTGGTTCGACAAGACCTTTATATATTTTAATAGCGGTATGCATTGAAATAATAGACTGAAGTGGTGGGTCAGGATCGGGCGAGTCCGGAGAGGACGAGTACAAACGAAGTTCCATTCCGAGTGATGACGATGATCAAAACTTGGAAGATGATGAATATGGCAGTTTAGATTCAGCTCTGGAGAATAGAGACAAAGGTGATGATACAAGAGACGATGACCAAGAAGGAAGCGCTGAACATAAAGCAAGCACAAGAGGAAAGGTTATCACAGATACCATGGATGACATTGCACAAGCAGCTTTAGGTAAAACAATCGAAAAAAATTCGGACATCATCCACAGCTTACCGTCGAATTATGATGATTCCTCGTCCAGTGGCGAACAAGAATCAACGGTGGCACCGAGCAACGACGGTAAAGAACGGAGTGGCACATGGTGATTTATCCGGTGGACAGCGTTATCTACCCTTTCAGAATACAACCGAGGTCTGTATATAAGGAAGAGGCGTGAATCGTTCTTTAGGACGCTAGATTAGAGTGCGGATGTTCCGCTTTTAAATCGCCCGCATGGACCTTTACACATTAGCATTGGATTTAGCACCCCATCTAAGTAAGGCGCTTTTCCCAGAAATCAAGGGAAAATGTTTGATTTCATCTGTGCTTGTCCGTTGGCAACAGGTATCGAGAAATTCCTCAAAGGAGTAAGAAAACTTAAAATAAGAGAATCAGTTTTCAAGCTTGTTTGTCACTGACTGTTTCACAAAAGCGCAATACTGTTATCCTCTGCAATGTCGTTGAGAATGTCGAATGCCTTTGGAGGACTTTTCATCTCATGGTCAACCTTGACACTTAATTAATGCAGTTATGATGATTAGTTTTTCTTTTGTTAAATTTTCGAAGTTATGATTTTCGAAAGCAACATCCGTCCAAAAGTGCCCTTGAATGCTTTAATTACAACTTAAGGAAGGCGTGCAGAGTTAATTTAATGGCAGTTTCAACGCAGAAAAAATCCTTGTAATGGCAGACAGACGTGGTGGTTAATATGCCAGAGCATGTTACTATCTAACCTTTCCTTCTCAGGAGACCAAAAATAAACCTGGAATCAAAACCACTTTGGATAATATCTGGACTCAAGGTAAGAAAAACTAAAACTGAAAATAAATCATCAGAGGCACTTAAGACCCAGTAATACGAGCAACATTTTTATGTTGCAAAAGTAGACGTAGCTTTTACTTTTTGCAACATGAAAATTTGTTGCGCTAGAAGGTGGTAATACGCGCAACAAACCATCTCAGCCTGCAACGCAACATTGTTTTGCGACAAGTTGCACGAAAAATGTTGCCCGTATTACTAATAATAATCATCATCATCATCATCATCATCATCATCATAATAATAATAA
>JALIRR010011778.1:0-2500 GCA_023091755.1 Montipora sp. Colony 1 RG-2022
GCACAAAGTGGATAATGTTAGCCAAACTTGGCACCCTCAAAAATGATCACCTGTGATTGGCTCTAATGGGCAATAACATCTAATAATGAATAACATAAAATAGTACCAATTACTTTGAAAGAGTACCAATTACTTTGAAATAGTGTTATGTACATCTTGACGGACGGTTTAAAAGGTAGTAGAGCAAAAATATGACAAAATTCCAAAGAATTTCAAACCAAATCAGTATACACATGCTAAAAAACGAAACTGAGTGAGCATTAATTGTGCGGTATCAAAGAATTATCAACTATAAAAATTGAGAGATTTTACCTTCTAGCAAAATTTCTTATTGGGCAAAGGAATGGCCACAAGCTTGATGCAGCACAGGGAGCCCACACAATCTGTTAGTGTAACCGTTTGTAATTTTAATTTATAATAAATGTATTGGATTCACCATGGATTCACCATTTGCTTCTTCTGTAGCAATACATCGATAAGTACCGGTATGTGTATGGCCTAACACTGTTACAGTATTACATTACGTGTGGTGTACTAGTGTCGTTCCTTTGCTTCAAAAGTGGTATTAATTTGCACGATTTGGAAAATTTTGAATTCACTGTTTACTGTGTCTCTCAATAGAAGGACATGGGTAGAACCTATTTCTTTTTGCTGGAACGGCCGGCGATTTTTTCCCAGAAAATCGCAATGCTCCGCTTTGAAACTTCGCAGGAAAATGGCCTAAAGATTCACGCTTCTTCTCATACTTCTCAATCGAAAATTCATGCAAACGGCCTGGAGCAAGCGCTTAAAGAAAATCCAGATCCCTTCCGAGCGGTCAAGATTTGTAGCACTTTTCACGTGTGCCACGCAGGTAAGATAATACATACAACATTTATTTAGCATTTGTCCATGCATATAATTATCGATATATCACTACAGAAGAAGCAAACAGTAAATGTAAATAAAGAGTTTTGTCAAGGTTGCTGCCTATTAAACTTACAGTCGCCTGGTCACCTGGGGCACCTTATTTGCGAGCGCGGGGGACAAAATTTCTGTACTTGTAAGTAGCCCAAATGGGCCCCTTACATGATTCATTCTCACTTTCTTGTAAATACAATCCCAGCTGGAATTACTTAAAATACAATTCTGGGAAAATGACTCGGGCTACTAACTTTTAATGATTGTTGGAAGCCCTAAAGGCTCCTGGAAAATTTTATTAGGCAGCAGCCTTGTTTTTAATTAATTACAGAAAGATATCATTTATTCATAAATGTTAAAATGGGAAGCATTATAAAAAAAACTTTTTCAAACCAGAAACAAAATTTAATAAACCACAAAATAATTTTGTAATTATCAAAGTAGGCAATGTAGTTTAAATATAACAAGCTGTCAAGGCAGTAAAGTAACATGACACACTTACCAAGAACTGTCAAATTCATCGCTAGCTCAGCAAGGACATTGCCACCACTGTCTATAACATACCGAATCTTGTATTGTCCTTCATCATCTCCCCTCACATTATTAATATGCAAAGTAACTGAGTCTGTCTTATTATTTTTATCAATCACAATATGTGGAGATAATGGCTCTTGGTAGGAAAGAAGAGGGTCAAGGACAGAAATGAATGCTTTTGAAGCAATCTGATCAAACATCAGCAATGAAGAATTGAACTTGAACCACTGAATCAAGAAAAATTCAGACTGTTGGCCTGTTCATCAGTGGTGAGGGCATAATTCCATGTAAGCACCACATTATTTCCCTTCCTTGCTTCTGTTGGGTTGTTAGGCTGTCCTGTCCATGTCAGCGAGTCTGCAACATGGATTTCCCCAGTAAGTAAATAATTATATGCATGAAATATAATTATTAATTGCACATACTACGCCTCTCTCATTTTGATCACAGGCATCAAAAATACAGTAAGTCAACGAGTGAAAAAAATTAAAACTGGGTAGATAGATTACATGTAGTTTTTATAAGTGAGCAAAACATTACAAACTCACAGTGCACCCTATAATGGCCCACAAATACCACTGCTAAAGAAAATTTATCCGAACAATCACACAAAAAAAATCACGGTCCAAAAGGAAATTGCTGACAGAAAAAAGGAAAGCAAAAAGAACTTGTTCCTGGCATAAAAGAAAGAATCTCTAGATTGAAATGTAAATTGTTTGTAAGATGCATTCAACACTCCATTTTTACTTGATCCAACATTGTTCTACCATTTCATGCTGTCATGCAATGATGTCACTCAAACATTTTTTCATTCCATTGAGTGTTGGATAGAGTAACTTGCTTTTGATCAAACATAAATTATGCCCAACAATTCTGCTTGATGCAACAATCACAACAATGTTGCAGTGTTTGGCTGCTCTTCCAACAAAGTTGTGTCCTGAATCAAATAGCATTGCACTGCTAGCCAATCACAAAATCACTACCTTATTTTCAAGATGGTGGACAATTAAGAACCAAGAGACTTGAGACTAAATCCAGGAATCGTTTCGAACATGGCACTTTTCAC
>JALIRR010011778.1:10000-11446 GCA_023091755.1 Montipora sp. Colony 1 RG-2022
ATATTATCAACTGAAATCGTGACGTAATCAGTATCTCTAAGCCACAAAGCAGAGGTAAGCAGTGCTAGAGACTACCATGTCGTGTTTACAAACAGACGTTGGTGTCAAGGCTTCGGCTCTTAATCATATATGTTATACCTTCATTGCGTGTCGGAAGAAAAATTTAGTGTCAAGTTGAATGATTGTACTTGTGCTACATTGAAATGTACACAATTAAACGTGTGCTAGGTATACATCGGGGAGGCGCGGTGGCCTCGTGGTTAGAGCGCTCGACTCCAGATCGCGTGGTCCGTGTTCACTTTACTCTCACGGTGCCTCTCTCCACCCAGCTGTATAAATGGGTACCGCCGAATTTAATGCTGGGGGTAACCCTGCGAGGGACTAGCATCCCATCCAGGGAGGAGTAGAAATACTACTAGTCGCTTCATGCTACAGTAAGCGGAGATAAGCGCCGGCCTGATGGGCCTTCTAGGCTCGTAGCGGACTTTACCTTTACCTTTACCTTTACATCGAGTGCTTGGGCGAACGGCGGCGATGCATAATACCCGATGTTGTTGAGAATCGATCTGTGGATGCCTACGTCTCCCTTCCTGGTTCAAATTAATTATTCCTTTAACATAGGTAACCAAAGAAAAGTGAGTTAAATCTGAAATCCGCGTTTGTGCAATCGCTTTCAAATGCAATGATCAAATCACAAGTGTCGCTTGCGGGCTCATGAAGCTGGTGTATTTTGAAATCTCTTTTGAATCTCCGAAAGTATGAGAAAAGGTGGGTATCCTGGGTACTTCTCCGGCAAAAATATCGTATCACCATCGATCTACATGAGTGAAGTCCATATTTGGAAAAAACTCTAATACATAACTGTATAAATAACTTTATTCGTGACCTCTCTTCGGGTCAGTGATGAGATTGTGAAACAACCACTTTTTGAATTATCAAAATATCAGTAGTCTTCCGTGAGTCTTGATGAATAAATATCAGAATTTAATGCAAAATTGATGAAGTATTGACAGGCACAAATCCCTCACCATTATAATCGACAAAAACTACGAAATAATCACGAAGAAGATCGTGTATTTCATCAACCGCGCGCGCCATTTTGCTATTCCGTTGGAACGAGATGCCGAAAAGACGTCTGGGATACTATTCATTCCCCCTCTGGAGATGAATATAAGTGGAAATTAAAATTAATAGCGGAGCTTAAGCGAGGCGAAGGCGCACACCGCGCACGGAGCACCATAGTTAGAGTTAAGAAAATTGTTGATTTTTCACGGTCTCCAAAATCAAGATCCGTTCATCGATCGCTAGCATGTTTCAACATTGTTTGGGAAGGGGGGGGCGCGAAAAAAGGCAGCGAAAGAAGAACACGTTGTTCATATAACGATGGAAGCATGTACAGTAAATTCTCTACTTTTCGCCCAAAATTTGACAAGTATCCCGAAAAGT
>JALIRR010011779.1:5000-11445 GCA_023091755.1 Montipora sp. Colony 1 RG-2022
TAGTTTTTTTTTTTTTTTTTTTTTTTGGGGGGGGGGGGGGTATGCAACACTACCATCTACCTGCTGTGCACTGAGAGAACATTTTTTTGTAGTAAAGTCTGTAGAAAAGCTATTAGTGCCGTTGGGGTCTTTAAGTTGCAAAAGCTGCAAATGTAGGCGAAGTGTTTCAATAAAATGCAGTGCCCTCTGTCCTCGAGTCTTTAACTGTTTTAGTTTTCTGTTTTGAGCTTGTTTGGTTTTGAGGTCCGGAATTCCAGCTCCTCTGTGAAATCCCAGGTTTCCACTCTCTTAAGTGTCAATGTTCTTAGTTAACTGTTCATTCTCATTGGCCAGTTCTCTTGTTCTTTCCTTTTCTTTAGCATAATCTTTTTCTATCTCTGAAAGCATTTCTTCGACCAGTTTCTCATTCAGTCAGTATAAAGCGTGGAGTGAGGACTAAGGTATGAAACAAGGACTGAGTATCAAAAAGAAGGAGTATAGAAAAAAAAACTAGAAGTGTACTGGCCCAGATACGGATTTAAAAAACAAGACCTTGAGTCCTCTTATTTCGTGTCAAAATATTGTTATGTACACAGAAATATTTAAGTTAGAGTTAAAAAGTTGACCGGGCTAGAGAAAGTAAGAGTAGAGATTTTATCTGAAAATTGTGCTTTACTCCACGAGTTTAACACTATGGGTAGCGGAAAAATTGTTATGGGAAAGAATGGACACATTTTAGGCATAAACGTCAACTCTTCGTAGATATTAAAGTGCTCTGACTGTTGAAGGAAGTCAGTAATGTGTATGCATAAATCAGGACATGGACTATAACAGTTCTCTTGGTCAAAGCCTGTTTACCGAAGTACCCCAGCAACACTGAGGTAAACGAAAAGTTGTATCAATCGTAACAGAACATTTATTTGCGATTAGGTAAATAGAACCCTGTCTAAATAGCATCTCCAAGTTAGGTCCTTCAAATGTCTCCATTTCTTAACATAAGGCAGGTGACCAGCGAAGGATTCCATAAATTAGTAGTTGGTTCAAACGATGGATAGCGCAATCCTGTGGATAAACCACTATCCAGTGGATAAGTCATAGCAAAGCCAGTTGCGCTTTCCAATGGATAGTAATTTATCCGGTTGCTAGCATTGTCCACCTTTTGAATGACTGTGGCCTGATGACTACAACACACTGTAGCAACTTCTGCAATTTCAACTAAAACTTTGAGCTATTGATCGTCGTTTTGAGCAGCCAAAAAAAAATCAGCGTCTCATAGCATCACAATTTTAATGCTATGGGTGATAATTCAATCAGCGGGTCTAAAACACAGGTGACTCGTTGCAGGTCATTGCTTTACCTTTTTGAAAGTAACTCAAAACCCTCAGTTTGGTTAACCCAAGGCCTAAAAACCAACCTTAGTCCTAGGGTTGGCCAAATTGATTGTAAGGGTTACTTTCTGAAAGGTAAAACAATGACCTACAATGAATGACCTGTGGAATGTGACCTGTGTTTTACACCCGCCTTTATTCAATAGACTGCCAAGTATGATTAGCTTCCAGGCTAGGTGCGTGGCATTAACTTTTGAGTGACTGATCAGAAATGCTGCCTGAAACAGCACCACACCTAACTTACAAAACACTTGGTTTTATAAACGGAGCTGATAATGTAAATTGGCCACCGTACAGAGATTCTAGAAGCTGACGTTTCGAGCGTTATCCCTTGCTGAGAGCGAATCTACCCTTCGGACGTCAGCTTTTAGCATCTCTGTACGGTGGCCAAGTTACTTTATGAGCTCCGTTGAAAAAACCAAATTTTTGTATACTTCTTCCCCACTGACGCAGCATCACAGTTTCTTTAGAAACTACCGCCTTCATAACTTGCAAAACAGGTTTGTAACTGACTGAACTGCTTGACACACTCCTATGCTCCTTTTATAATTTACGAAAAATTTTAGAGAAGCAGTTTTTATGCCAAAATGATACACTACAATTACTGTACGAACAGCTCGAGGTCAAAGCTGGTACGTTTCTGTGTAAAATGGTAATTTTTGCAGCAATTCTAAGAACCTTTCTTACAGTTCAAGAATTCGAGTGCAATAATACATTTGTTTGATGATAATTCTCCATTTGTATAATAATAAGTGGTTTTTTTCACTCCGCTGAGTACGATCATGACTGAAGCTATTCCTTTTCTTGTTTGTTGTTGTCATGGCACGTGATAGTTTTTCGGATCTAATACTCCACATGATCTGTCTCCGGATTCTCCGAAAAAACACACCCATAATAAAAAAACAGTGCTGGAGGAAGCTAAACATTTACCACTGTGAAAGCTGAAAAGCTATAACGAAATTAAATTGTCAAAATAAAAACAACTGTGAACACAAATTTTGGACAATAGTCACACACTCCCCAAGCTCAGTGTGAATTCGAAGTAGGCATAGATTCTGCTCAGAAATTATTTAACAGTTGTCCAAAAATACCCTCAAAAGTTGCTCCAAAAATTTTTATTCACACTCTTGTTGCCTGATTTATTGAAAAATGGTAAAGAATCAAGTTTCTATACTCAACAGCTTAAAAATATCAAGCAATTCTTCTAAACAGCATATTGCATAATTATACTGAATCAATATGGTTGTATTAACAAGAGACTTACTAGGCCGCCATTTTGTTGGCTTCGCAACATAGTGAGTCAAAAAATACACCCATTTCCATTGGCTGAGACAGAGATGTCTTAACAATATGCTAAATTGAATTGGGAGTGTGAAGTATCAAACTCGTACTGTATACAATAATAGCTGCCACTATTATTGAAAGAAAACTATAACAAATAAGAGGCTCACTGAGGCTCCTTAAGAAGCCCAAGCAGTAGCAATGAAAATTTCCCTTTCATTTTTGAACAAAAACTGTAACAAGTAAGAGGCTTACTGAGGCTCTTTAAGAAGTTCAAGCAGTGGCAATGAAAATGAAAATGTTTATGCCTTTCTCTGGCACTCATTGTATCTGATAATTACAGATGCTTCAATATAGTCTTTTAAGGCATCGTCCTGCTGAGAAGACAGAGTCCTGTGTAAGCTGGAGACCTTCTCAAAAGCAGCAGGGCTGGGCTGAATGAGGAGTAACTTCCTAAGAAGCGAAGCCCAGTGTGGGAGGGTGTGACGAAGTGCTGTCCACCATGCCAGTTTCTGCTCCTCACTCAAGTCCACAATACCATCGGCAGCAGCAAGATGGGCTGGAAGCTCTGCTGCCAGGTTAGGCCTGCAGCATTAGGCATTAACATTTGAACTTGAACTAGGCAAAAAAGGCGTGCTACCTTGAATGCATGTGCTATATTGCAGAACTGGACGCTGAACTTCTCTTGAAAAAAGTTCAGTCCTGGCTGGATACATGCTTTAGCCTGATCAATCAATCTAGCTTGGAGGGCAGCATTGCCATTGGCAATTTCTCTGGCAACTTCTTTGGGAACAGCCAAGGTGCAAGGGTAGTGGCCTACTCCAACTGCTTGAGCAACAGCTGAAAGATGTTCCTAGCATGAAAATGTCAATAGCGGCAAGCTCTAACCAGAGGTCTTGAGGATTCTCAAAGATATCCAACAGATTTTGGCGGGTAGCAAGGGAACGATTTACATCCTCTTCTAGAAACGTCAAAACTTGTTTACCAGCCTATTAATCATTTGTCAGAAAGAAAAAATTCCTGTCATCTTTAGAAAAAATAGGCACGCATCGCGTACGTGTGGTTGTGCAGTAACACATCGCCTTATTCCATATTGTCAACTGAGCTGCGTTTTGTCTTCCAATATTTCAATATGTAGCTCTAATAGTACACGATATTGTTTTGGTATTGTATGTCAATGTCGTGTAATGGTAAATTCTTAAGTAAATAGCCCCCTGAGAAGACATGTGGTTACTAGCAAAGTGCTAAACCCAGAAAGATTGAAGAAAATAAAAGGGAAGCGAGAAACATTGGCTTCTAGGCTTACATGTTGATCATTTCCAAGTTCCCTCACAACTTCTAGCCTGCACTCTGAGCATCTGACAGCTTTGTAATACAAAAGTTCACTGACGTTTCCCTGTCCGGCGGGGTTGGTGTCTTCATTGGTAACCTAAAAAATAGACCACTTTGTAATAGAAGCATAGGACCGAAAACGTTCAAATTTGTTATTGTACTTTTGGCTGCACAAGTAAAGTGCAAAATCGAAAGTGACATCGAATTCAGTGGGCGCCGTGATGAAGTTACTGTGGCGTGTTTACTCGTGAAACAGTGAAGCATCTGTGTCAAATGATTGCAAGACACAAGGTTTTGTTTTTGTTAGTTTTCTTTTTCTTTCAAGTGTTATAAAGTTTGACAAGAAATGTGCGAATTCAACACAAAGATCACAATCGCTCAACTCCTTAGGTTGAGCATTGTTTCTGTAAAGTCAAAAAATTACTCTCCAAGATGAGGTTCTTTATCACCAGGTAGTTCCATCGTTTTGGGAATAGCAGCTACTTTATTATTCATCAGCATCACAATTTTTTCCCGATTTTGGGGCTCATTTTGTTGAAACTCAAGCACTCTTCCAACAGAACCTGTTTATGTTCGTGACTTATGCGCTGCTTACAGTGCACTACCACAAAAATCCTCTTGTATCATATTTCAACCTACGTATGCAAATTTGTTAAGCTTGAAAATTACACATGATAAATTCGCAAACGGTGTAAATCTCACAAGAATGTTTTCCAGCGAAACATTTATTAAAACAAACAACATATTTGCTATTAGAGGCAAAAAACCCTTCCTATTTCAATTGTGTGCATGCAAACGAGACGCAAAATCGGTGTCACAAAGCATAATGCAATTAACTAAATTTCTGACAGCCCACATGAAACCCTTTTCAAAAGAACCTTGACAGTAAATAATAAAGCACAAAAGAGACAAGCTTTCATTCAAATAATTTTTCACTGTCACATTTCCATTGTTTTTTACCTTTCCAGAGTTGAGTACAAAATGTGGTGCATTCAAGTCATTCGATTCCTTTTTTTTTTCGCAATACAAAACAATATATAATTTTAGACAACTACTTACACTATTTACCATACGTTACTTACATTACAAGGATACGGTTACGCATACGCTAAAAATAATACAACAGCTTGTACTTCTATGTCAAATCATTACTTATGCTAATACCTAAAAATAACCTTTTTTTTTAATGCTTACTTCTTGAAATATAATTTTTGTGTCATTGCTTATTTTAGTACTAGAGGGCGTCCTTCAATGGGTTCCATTTCCTTTCGAAATAGTTAAGGGTGCAGATTTCTAGAGCTTTTTTTTTTTTCAACTTTTATTGAGGTTAGCAGAAGATGTATATATACTTGCAGCTTAGGTATGGAGTTTTTTAATTTACAGGTATATATGTAATGCCTAGCGATAAGGAGCACGTGGTGTAAAAGTACATTTGATACATTTTCAACTAAACCTATGCACAAAAAGGGAGAAAAAACAGAGTCTTTAAGATTCACAATTTTTTGGAAAATCCATACAAGTACTTTTTTCCAAAAGGCTTGGGTATATTTGCAATTCCAAAACAGGTGGACTAAAGTTTCAGTAGATTCCCTGCAGAAAGAACAAGAGTCACTTCTTTTATGCCTATTTTGCAGAGAAAATCATTTGTCGCTATTCGTCTATGTAGAAATTTAAACTGGAATACTCTAAGCTTTGTTTCTCTTGTACAAAGGAATGGCAGATAGTAAGCATTTCGCCAATTAACGGTAGAATTTCCTACTATGTCCCTCTCAGCGAACCATTTTTCTTGGCTCTGTAATGGTGTAGAGGCTTTGTCTTGCACAAGGCGTCTGTACGATTCTTTATTAATATTTGGGTGTGACAGAAGGCTCGCTGTGTCATTTGTAGATGGGTTAACTAAGGCAGGTGGGCATACTTTCTTGAATTGCTTTAAGGCCACTATTACTTTGAAATACTCAAGATAGTTGGTTTTGATATTATACTTAGCGACAAAAGCATTGTAGCTTAAGAATGTCTGATCTTGATTAAGTAGATCTCTAACCTCTTTTACCCCTTTCTTGAGCCAAGATGTATAGAAAAAGGGTTGGTTTTCTATTCTAATCATTGAGTTGTGCCTTATACCCATGGCGTTAAAATCAAGGTGTTTTTCTTTGTAGCCCAAATCTGTCCAGTGTTCTATAATTTCTCTCAAGAAGGGATCTCTTAAATTAAGCTGCGGAACGTCCTGTGGCTTAAGGTTACTTAAAAGCACTAGTTTCCCTCCGCACCTCTGGAGGTGGAAGTCTAAGAAAAGCTTTCATTTGCCATGATTATCGTCATTTAAGTAACCTTGTACCCACTTCATTTTTAGAGATTTATTAAAGCTTTGGATATCTATCATTTTGAGTCCTCCTTTATCGTAATCATTTATCATTTCTGTCCTTTTGATTTTGTCCCCTTTACCATTCCAGAGAAAATCATACAAC
>JALIRR010011780.1:0-7500 GCA_023091755.1 Montipora sp. Colony 1 RG-2022
AGGGCTCCTTTATACCTGAAACCGCGGCTAGTAATGGAGCCTGTCTCAAATAGACGCTTCTTGTCTTTCCCCTTTCCCTGTTGGTATTGCCTTGAAGACGATTTTCAATCTGCAATGAGCACTTTCAAGAGTTTCATTACCTTTCTTTTGGTCTTGTGTGTTTTAAGATGTCACAAAAATGAAGACGTAAACAATTCGCAACTAGTTGCATGTACATGGACTCAATTTAGAGTTTCATGTCGAGATTATGTGAATAGTCGTCCTTTTCAAAGAGTTAGTGTATCAAATAATGCCTATAAGTATTCTTTTTACCCAAAAACGATAGTAACATGGAACGTTTTCATTGCTGTTCGTTCTGTGGATAAAGGATCGCTAGTCAAATTAAATCCTACATTGTTTCAATTAGGTTTCTCAGGCTAACGTCGTCTCAAGAATCCGCCGAAATGACGATCGATTTAAGTGACTGGGACAAAAACTGCACGTACAAGATAAATCACTTGGAACATGTGGAACTTTATGTCAACTTAACTTACACTCGACGTGGTGATCTGTTGATAAAGGTGATATCACCCCAAGGTACTGTGTCGAATCTGACACACTACAGGCTTTCAGACAGCCATTTCAAATTCACGGATTTGGACTGGGTACTAATGACGTTGCATCATTGGGGTGAAAATCCTGTTGGCCAATGGAAACTTCGCCTGGTGAATTCGAAACACGGTGAACACGTTAATGAAGGTGAGACAAGAACTTTCCTTTTAAATATATACAAATGTACATATTGTAAATGTTAAAAACTCTTTTTGTAGTGTCATGTCTACTTCGGTGTCTTTGGGTACTATTTGATTGATAGCTTGCTGTCTTGCAATGCTTACTTGACACCGATTAAGACAATGATTTGTAAAAAATAATAACACTACTCCAGTTGTTGTCTTTATGTTGGTGTTCTCCTGTAGTCTCTTGTTGGAAAATTGATTCTTTCTTCCTTGTTAATGTATTACGTACATGTATAAACAAATTGATATGAAAAACGGTCATAAAAGTCAAGAATTCTCTAAGTAATCGTGACATCTCCGGAATAAATGTAGGACGATGAAAAGTTTTGAGGGTTCATTTTTGTAACCGTAGAGCATCCACAATTGGGTCATTTTGAGTTTCCTTTAAAAGTGGTTGGACCCTTTCACCTTGAATTCTGTGGGTATTATGTGATCTTAGGAAATCATTAATTATTTTGAACCGCTGCCACTTTCCAAGGGAAAGTTGTGCATTAATTATAGGGTGATGTTACTGCAACCACGGTGGAGGTTGTATTTTTGTTGTTGTTTATCTAACTGGTCCTTTTCCTTCGTAAGGGAAACTTTTCGACTGGTCCCTTACTCTGCACGGGACAGCCTCACATCCATTAGAAAAGAACCCTCATGTGCGGGGAACAGGAAGTCCTACATCGGCACCAAAGCCTTCCAGTACCCCTTCAAGGACGCTTTCAGGTAAATTTAGCTGACCTTTTATAGAATAGAAGTGAACATTACCTTTGGCTGGACTTCCTTGTTAGCAATTTCTATTATACTGTAGTGAGGTTTCATTTTCTTGGAGAATGTTTCCGGTATCCTTATTTTTGGGATTCCCAATCAAACGCAAAATTAAAAAAAAAAAGTGTTGAGAATTCATTGTGGTTGAAGGGGTAGAATGGGGGGGGGGGGGGGTGTTGGGGCGGCTTAAACATCGTTGTTCAACAAAATCAAACGGTTGTGAAAGAAACTTTTGGAGCCGTTTGTCCGGGCTTTACAGAGTCTGTCTCTAGTTCAAGAAATGTTGCTCCAGTGATTTTAACAAGCGTCCACAGTACTGGTGTATATTCGGTAGATACCAAACAATGCCGTAGTAACTAATATAAAAGCAGTGCTCGAAATAAAAAAAAAATCCAGGTTGTCCCTCTTTCAAAAGCCGGGCAACTAAACCCGTAAATTTGGTTGCCCATTAGGAAACCCCCTACGATTAAATGCATGCCGTGCTGAGATGCTATCACATGGCGTTAGAGCTTGAGTATCCCATAGTTCTAAGAGTGCGCCTGTGGTTTTAGCATTTTCAAAATAGTCTTCGATCTCCATCCCATACATTTTCCTATCGGACAATGTTTTGCAAGGGCTACAGATATTCAAAACACAGGAAAATGCTCAGCTACGACTTTTTGTAAACGTCCCACTACTATTGGACATTGACAAAAGAGCACCGACAAGTGAGTCGGGTGCTGTTTATGTAATTTTTTTTTTTTTTTTTTCATTTTTTGCTGGGTTGTCCGTTGTTTTTTCTTTGGGTAACCATGCTTTTCATTACTGGGTTGCCAAACCCAGTCGGAATGTGTGTTGCATTTCGTCCTTTTTACTGGGTTGCCATAGGCAATCCAGTTAGAAAATGCGTTTGTTTTTTTTTTTTCATGTCATGAAAAGTCTTGCCTGTCACTCCCCTGCTAAGTGGTGTCTTTGTGCATAGAGTCTTCTGTGCGTATTTTGTTAGGTTTAAGAGGGCAGGGGTAATGCGTAGATTTCTCTGGTGCACACAGGAGAACATTTGAATTATTAACCTGCAATGGCGTCGAAAGTCATTGTAACGCGAATGGCGTTTTAGTACATCTTTAAACAAAATATACACTTATGGAGCTCAAGAATGGAACGTCAATTGGATGAACAAGACAGGCGGTGAAAAGGAAGTATATGGTATCTTTAAAGCGACGAGTAATGGTCTTCGACAGGAATTTAGTCAGTACCAATATTTTATTGATCCAGTTGGGAAAAAAAGTTGCAAAACTCCCCACACGTTGGTTTCCTTTGTCTTTCATTTTCCTGCAATTTGACTAGTTACCTTAAACAAGCCTTGAAATCTGATTGGTTGTTTTGTTTTAGTGGTCCATTCTCATTGGCTGGGAAAACGGTGGGATTTAGAGCAAAAAATAGTGCGATTTGGGAATAAAGCGCGCTGCTGAGAGCCAATCAGATTGCAAGGATCACCAGTGATTTCTAAATGGAAGTAATAAAACCATTTACGCCTCCTTTGTCAGTCTTCAAATGCAAAGTTGCCCTTCCTTTCAAACATGTAACTTATCTCTTCTTCTTTTCTCAGAAATTGTATTTTTTATGATTAATTGGTGAGAGGACTTAATGTCGTGTAATTTAGTCTGTAATCATACTCTTGATACACAAATCGGACTCCCGCTGCGCGGTCGTCTGATTTTGTTATCACTCGTATGATTACAGACCGAATTGGACTCCACTCAGCCCTATTAATATTAGCGAGGGTTTCGTACTGTAATAAGACAGAAATATATCGAAAAACATTTCAGCAGATCAAAAAGTGAGGCTAAGTGACAAATTTTATCTTTGATTAGAGTGTTCACAAACTTTCACCCTTATCTAAACCGTAAGATGTGAATTAAAAAAAGACAAAAAAAAAATATGTGGATGCTTTTCATGCGCCGTGGGATGTTCAGCAGCAATAATCAGTCGTTCTCAGTACAAATTAAAATGAGTATGCCTCCAAGTGCAAACGGATGAGATAATTAAACTTCCTCAAACATTTGTTCTTATTTTAGTTGAGAACCTTTACACAGAAACAGTCCAAGGTCAGTTCTTTGTAGTATTATTAAGGCAAAGTGAATTTTTATATAGCGGTTTATTTTCATTCACGCTTTGAGCCAATGGAAAATGATGCTTGTTGATGTATGGAGAAAAACAATGGTGATTGATTTCATTTGAAACAAAAAATGCTCGTTCCTCGTGAAATGTTTACTCATATAAGCACACGGGCTTTTTTGAGAACACGCGAGATGTGCGAAAAGCACAAACGGTTCGTGTTTCTCTAGGGACGTCTCTCGTGTTCCTAAAAGAGCTCGCGTGCTTCTAGCAGTCAAAAGTGCAGTCAGCACATGTTTTAGTTTCTCTATTACTGGTCCTAGTGAAGTAGTTTCTTAAGACGGAATTAGGCCATGGAGGCATTTAAATGCTAGTATACACTTGTGCATTTGTCTAAGCCCACCTCAATACCTGAGGAGCCTCTTCAGAACTCTCTCTATTTGGAAATAGTACGAGCTGTTCTATTTTGCATCTTTTGAAGGCGTTGGCTAATTTCCCTTTGAAAGTTTGCGACCCTCGCATATCGATGTTCTTGGTTAACGTTAGCTTGCTTTAATTTTGGGTCGTTATTCGTCAATTTACTTTCGCTTTTTTGTTGACCATTTATGTTTCTATCACGGGTTTAGCTGGTGCCTGGTTTTTTTTCGGCGCGTTGAAATCCGTGACTTACTAGTTTCGATCAGAAGAAGTAAATTCGGCAAACGTTGCTAACCAACAAAATTTTTAAGCTTCCGCGTATATTATTGTTGTGGCGTGGGTAAGTCAGTTTGGTATTCTCTCAAGCAGGAAGTTGAGGCTGTATTCTCTTTCCAGAGTAGCAGTAAAAAGGGTAAAGGGGTCTAACATTTGGAGGCACTCCAGCTCGGTTGCACGACAACAGCAGACCTTTTTTTCATATTATTCTGCGAAGCCATAGTTGTTCGCCACAGTCCTCAATTGACTTGTTTCTTTTCTTGCTATACAAGGGATACGCTCTGACTCGACTGTCAATGTCAATGTCATTGCACAAAGAGAATATTCACCTCCAAGGAGATCTTCAGGTGAGAATTAAGGCTACTGTGCAACCTTCTTCTCCAATTACTACTACTCAGTTATTTCTTTCGCTTTTTTCAGCAAAACTATCTCAGCTTGAGATCGTTTACAGAAACTTGTCATCAGTATAAACGCATCACAAAAAAACGACTACCAACGGTTAACAAAACAATTTTGGTTTCGATGGTGCACTCCTTAACACATGTTTCCATACGCGATTATTACTAACGCAACGAACAACATTTAAGCAAATGAGTTTGTCAAAAAATGGTGCCAAATTTACTCAACTGCAAGCGCAGATAAAAGTATACTTTACGTAAGTTAATTTACGTTTTACCACTCCGGTTGTTGAGGGTCACACAGCAGCGTTGGTCTATGTACAGTGCTTCGTTTTCAAGTACAGACTGCAACACCAGAAACTCCGTGTCCTCAGCTCTCTTTGCAAATAGTGTGTGGGTTGTTTACGTCCATAGAATTTTATTGGATGTGATTGGCACACGAGGCTTCCACGAGACACAATAGCGCACATGTGTACATTTCTTTGCGAATAAGAAAATTCAAAGCCAGCGCATCCGAGCGGTTGAAAGGCACGGACCATTTATGCGTGAAATAAACGTCTGCTTTAAAACGTGTGTTTCAACTTACGAGATTACTTCCATTTGTTCTATTATTATTGAGGGAGAGACAATTTGCCGGGAAGGTTTTTTCGATGGCACGACATTAACTTCATCTTGGTTCATTTTGGGGTTAGTTTTACCACCAGTTTTACCTGAAACCAGGGTTACCGCAAAATAGAAAAAAAATTTCTGTTAATGCTCTTTTTCGGTATTTCTCGGGTAAGTCTTTTGAACAGAAGGAAGGGGTGGATGTGCAATTCAACTTTGGCTTCACTCATAATACTCCGTCCTTTGTATTGATTTGTGTATTTTTAAATTCTCTTCTTCTTTTGCGTCAACATATCCTGATAAACGCGAGCGCGTGAATGTGTGTGTATGTGAACGTTATCAAATGTTACCATATTTTATCCTTTGCTTTCAATATTTCATTTAAGCCCGATTCACACGGTACCGGACGAATGTTCTACCGATTGAAACATTTGACCGGTCATGTTGTTCGCACGGAACCATGCAATAACGAACCGTGTTAAAGTTTAATTTTTGCCATGTAGTGTTTTTACCATCTGTTCATGCGCAGAGCGCTACTTTACGAAATCCAAAATGGCGTCAAGAAAGAGAAAGGCCAACGATAGTAGCTGAGTTACTGCGCATCCATGCAACCACCCCTTTGCCGTGCAAAAATTTAGACGGTCAAGGTGTTCACAGGGCGCTGGTTAAATTTTCGACAGTACCGCCTAAAAATTCGTCGCCGATTTGGGCGTTCAATTTTTTGAACAGCAAGGCGTCTAGATTTTTGTACGTTTTGCGTGGTTCCGTGTGAACGGAACCCCTAAATGCACAAATTTTCCACCGGTAGAAAATTCGCACAGTACCGTGTGAATCGGGCCTTAATGTTTGTGTTTTTGTTCTTTCGTCACAACTCAAGGGGAAAAATCTAATTCTTAACCGTCAAAGTTGGTTACAACAGTTTTAAAATAAATACAAATTTGCTTACCGCCTCGCTCCCAATTTCTCCATAGAACTTGAAAGTTGATAATGTTTTGCTGATAATCCATACAGGCGCCCGCGAAACGGCTTTAACATCTGCTTTGTCTTCTGTTTGATTTTGTTGAACGATGTTGAAGGCCAGGGGTGGCAAAAAGGTTCAATACTTGCCACACGTTCATCGGAACTGCATCCACTACTTCATTGGGCGACTGATGATTGGGCATGCGCATACCAAGCACTGTAGTTTGATGGTGGAAAAGGTCTTCAATTTCATTCAGCTTCACGAGAACTCAAGAAGTGTTTTGTTATGATGGAAGTGACATAGAAATATAACTGCCTTTTAGTAAAAAATAATTATAAGAAACGAATCGCCTTTTTATTGCGTCAAACGAAGTTTTGGTATTGTTTACTTTGGTTTTAATTCTTCCATTTACGTTTTTCTGTGTTTTGTACTTATACAGAGGCTCCTTTGATCTGGATTATAATCACCGTTGTCGTCGTTTTCTTGGCTTTGGCGGTTACAGCTGCCTACTTTGGGTACAAGTATTATCGTCAACGAAGGTAAACAACTTTAAAGTGCTTGTGTTTTGGGTTTTTGCGTGGAAGGCGGATAGTTGTTTTAATCTTGCTTTTTATCGTATGAATATTGCGCCGTGAAAATACGGTTTACAGTTTTCACTAGAACCGCACCCTTTGAAGTTCACCGATATGCTTCGGAAGTCTCGGTCCAAGCTGAGTTGTCATGTCATTTTTAGAAAGGATCAACAATTCAAGCTCTTAAAGTCAGTGGTTGTTCGTCACATTCGAGGTAGTTATTCTCTCTTTCCGTTACGGAATAAGTGACATGTTTCTTTCAGAAAAAAAAAACCTGTTTTCATCTGTTGTGATGTGCTTTGTCGACTTGTACCTAGACTCCGTTTTGGCCCAGGGAAAGTATTCACTTCCAAAGGGCGTGGCCTAAACGGCAAGATTTCAATATAAAGTTGCGAAGGAGTGTCAAACAACAGTTTATTTTTACCCTTTGCTGACTCGAGTGATTGTCAGTGCTCCCAGTCTAATATAATAATTGAACATCTTGTCCATAGTAATCGGCTGTGTGAGAGAGAAAATAATAAGAACACGTGTTTTGTGTGCATGAGATTATAAATTGTTTTGTGTTCTTCTTCTTCTTCTTCTTCTTCTTTATCAGTTTAGGCCGTCCCGAGAATTCCTTAAATGTCGATTGTGAAAAGGAAGGC
>JALIRR010011781.1:0-5000 GCA_023091755.1 Montipora sp. Colony 1 RG-2022
ACTTAGGGGCCAAGGAAAAGAAGGAAAGGAAAGGAACTTCAAGTGTCAAGTCGTTCCAGCGCTGAAGCACTAAATGGGGACACTGTTAATCGAAATTAACAATCAACGTAAATCAAGTCAAATGTTAGCTCTCGGTTTTTCCCTGAAGTCGAAATACATATATATACGCGGGAGATCCAATGATGCCTTCTCGGGTTTCGGCCCAGAGGCCGAAACCTGCGAGGCCAAAAATGAGAAACACTCTTTTCTTAACACCGGGGAAAAAAATCAAGAAATTAAGTCTTGAAGTGCAATTCGTGTCAACTTATTATGCATTGTATGAGTGATATTTCGCGACATCAGAAGGTGAAAAGTGCGTTCTTGTTTTACAAGGCTTATTAAACTAATTTGCAAATTTGTTTTCGCGCAAAAATCTAGTTACTGAACTAAGGAAACGACAAAATAGAAACTAAGTTAACAGCCTCACCTTATGGAACGCAAGATGCAACCTCGACAAAATCTGTAGCCACAAGTAGTTTGCACTGATTCTTGTGGACCCAAAAGGTAGAGAGGGCATTCATATTTACTTTCCAGAGGTGAGTCAAAATACTTGTCGTAACCTTCAGACGTCCGATTCACTAATTTGCATTTTTTTTCCTCGAAAAAAGCTCGTTAATTGAAACTAAGGAAACAACAAAATAGAAGCTAACTTAGCCTCACCTTATAGAACGCAAGATGCAACCTCGACAAAACCTGTGACCACAAGTAGTTTGCACTGGTTCTCGCAGACCCAAAAGGCAGATAGGGCATTTATATTCACTTTCAAGAGGTGGGTCAAAATACTCGTCGTAGCCTTCAGACCTCAGTTCTCGAGAAGTCGAGGGTTCCAAGGGCTCGCTTCTCCCAGTGAAACTTACAGCGCTTGGCTCAAGAGTCTCACGCAGAAAAAGTGATCTCTCCTCTCCGCCAAACGAACGAGTCATAGTTTTCCAGCGTATTGGTGGCGTGGGGCACCGTTCAACTTTTCAATTACTGGGTTGCCTATGGCAAACCAGTCGGAAAATGGGTAGATTATTATTATTTTTTTATTTTCCGTGTCGGTAAAAGTCTTGCCTGTCTCTCCCCTGCTAAGTGGTGTCTTTATGCATAGAGCCTTCTGCGCGTATTGTCTTAGGATCGAGAGGGTAGTGGGAAATGCGTAGATTTCTCTGGTGGACACAGTAGAATGATCAACGTAACCGGCAATGGCGTCGAAAGTCATGTAACGCGAATGGCGTTTTAGTGGATTTTTAAGCAAAATATACCCTTATGGAGCTTAATAATGGAAAGTCAATTGGATACTGAACAAGAAAGGCCCTGAAAAAAAAATCTGGAATCTTAAAAGCGACGAGCAATGAACTTCGACAACAGTCTGTCGCCCGTCGAGCCGTAATCAACTGTGAGATGTAGTTCTAATATTGTACGAGTGTGGTGTTTTGTACAACGCTGAAATCAAATGGAAAATTCTCTAGTAACTTATGGGTTTAGCAAAACAGAGACTTGGATCTGTACTCAATTCTGCACAGTCTTCTGCTAACAATTGGAAATTTCACAAATTCCTGTTAGTCAAAAATTATTTGAAAGAAAGCTTGTTGCCCATTTTTTGCTTGATAATTCAAGTAAAGGGTTTTTCAGTGAAGGGTTTGATGCTAAACACTCGTGGGAAATTTATTTACCGTGTTGCGTTTTTGACACGGAGTGTAATTTGACACGATTGATTTTTCTTGTCTTCACGCACGTATTAAATGAAATAGGAAGGGTTTTTTGCCTCTTATAGCACATATGTTGTTTGTTTCAAAAAGCATTTCGCTGGAAAATGGTGGCTTTTATGAATTCATCATGTGTAATATGCGAGCTTAACTGGATAGTTTTTATGGCAATAGTAAAGCATTTTCGTGTCAAAATATAAGGTAAGCGACTCCTTTCTGTTGTGTTAACTTAATTGAATATACCATGGCTCGTAAGTTTGTATTTGTCATCTGCTGTAAACTTGATTTCCACACTCAAAATTACCTCCAGAACCTACTTTTTGCGTAAAATAAGCTTTTAGAATGATTTTCGTTTCTTCTGTGGTGATACTTGACGATTCGGGAACATTTTGTGAAAAAAGATTTATAACGGGTCACACGCGCAACTTGCCCGATTATGCATATAACATCCACTTCGCCTTTTGACATCCCATTGAAAGAAACTCGTAAAATATTCGCAGACCGGTCGCTTTCTCTGAAATTTGAAAGGATGATTGCTAACAAATATAGAAAGATTTTCACAATAACTAAAAATTCCTGTGTTAAGCATTAGAATTCGACGAAGAGGTAATGCGACTAAATTTGTCCCGTGCGGTGCTATTTTTATGATTTGACTGTTGTGCAAATTTTGACAGATAATATTAAATTATGAAAAAAATATCTAGGTAAAGGTAAAGGTACACCTTATTTAACGTCGGAAGTTCCTTTACTCTCTAGAGGACCTAGAGAGTATTCTCCCAGGAAGCCGACGGATAGATCGTTAAAAAATCTTTATTTTTAGCTGTTATTTGAACATAAAAGATGCAACACTTGACGAGAAATAATATTTTTGCTATTACTATGTATTTTTCCCGGGAATCGGGTTGAAAATGAGTTAACAAATTTGCATACGTGCGTTGAAATGTGATACACGAGAAAGGAATTTTATTTCTCTGACAAATGATTTTGTCATTGTAGTGCAAGATGAAATTTATTTGGGAAGCCAACAATATTCTTTTAACTTCCTGGTTAATCCAATTTTATTGCTGCGACTTGCTAGTGCGAAGATTGTGTACATGAAACTTGCGCTTCTTGCGAATTTTGAGTGTCATGAAATTACATAATTTGCGTGACAATATATCCCTTTTTTAATACTCTGACCCAAATACATTCAGATAGTAACAAACTTCATATTTACTTAACCATTTCTTCGCTTTTGTGCTTGTCAGCATTGTGATTTGCGGTAATTCGCAAGTCTGTTTTTGTATCTCATAGATGTTTAGATTTTCAATTACGAAAAGTAGCTACTTTTACACGTCTGCGTTCGCAGGCTACTACTCAACCTCTCGATTGTGTAAATAGTTCACCCTGAAGTCAAAATAGATACGTTTCTCAGGAACCCGACAAAGAAGGCTTCCTGACCCGACAGAAGAAATCTAAATATTCAGTTAAATATTACAACAAAATTAACTAACGACGGAAGTTTCTTCGCTAAAACGTACGTTGTCCTACTCTGAAACATTCTTTCCCGTAGTTCATTCAGTTGACACAGGGTGATCACGTGCACCTTTACGGTTGCCTAGCATGTGATCAATTTCTTCCTTTTGACAAAACGTTAGAGACTGCAAAAATGTTCGTGTTTTTAAGATCTTTCAATGAGTATTCGATTCATAGTTATATATAAACACTATGTTATTTTTTTTCTTCATCTGTCTCTTGGCTTGCCTTTTTCTGGTGCAAACGCAAAGCCAAACAATGTTTTGACCTGGCATCAGATTAGACCGTCACATTATGAAGCGGAAACAACACCTTTAGTCCTTTCTTGTATGTGCAATAAACGTTTGCTTAGTCCAACTGCTAGACATGCTGGAAAACGTCCGTCAGAGCAATTTGCAGTTAGTTTTTTGCCGACTATTTATTTAAAGAAGAAACGAGTGAATTTTACTCAAGAGCGTGTTTTGTTATCTTTAAACTGAATTTATTACGAAAGCTTAAAAGACTAAAAGACCTTAAAATGGGACAGGACATTACACAATAATTAAACGTGTGAGCCAAAGGGCCTCTGCTAGCGCGACATGTGGGTGACCCCTCAAATGGTCTTAATGACGCCCCACTTGAAAAAATTAACTGGAACGCTGCAGTTCTTTGTGTAACGCATACCACAGGCAACCCAGTGTAAGCTTTTCGGAGCTTCTCGTTCGTTTCGGGCAACTCGCGGGGTGATAACATCATGTCACGATGATTCCAGAATAGGAGGTTTGGCAAATAATACATTGAACTTAATTAATGTGTGCCGAGGTTCAAATGACCAGTGTGGTGTGGTTCTTCTCATCAATCCCTTTAAAGACAGCAGAACCAAAAGCTGCCTAACGTGAACGAAATAGAAATATACAACGTTTGACAATGGCACCAGTGGTCTTCAGTGGTAAGTTTTGCACTCTACTACTTTTTCCGCATATAAGCAAACCTTTTACGTATTTTCTGGTATAATTAACAGTCACCAAACATTATTACATTAGGTCTGAAACCTAATGTACTTGCGACGTCAGCGGGGGAAGCCAATTTCTTGGCTTTCGAAGTCCTCGTTCGATAAGCTGGGTTTCATCTGAAGTTTCTGGCCTTGAATCTCTTTAATTTTACCTTCAGGCACAGAAATCATTTAAAATGACGACAAAATGTCATCAAGCAATACAGATCCAGAAAATTCCTTCGAGTCCGAGGACTCTGATGTCTGTTCTCTCTCGGAGTACGACATCGCATTTGAAGATGGTGATTTGAAAGACATGCGGGCGACGCCAAGTAAAAGCGAAGAAAGTGTGGATGACTGGATAAAAGGGTATGAGAAGGAGCAAGAAGAAAATGCAAAACTCGAGCGCATGTTGGAGGATAGACTAAACAAGAGTGGATTCATGGTGAGTCACCAAGATCATACATACATAGCTTTATTTGTTAACGCAGGTTGCCTATCTAATTACAACATTAAAAATACAAGTAAATCTTGTCCACAAATAGTTACATAAGAAGCAGAGTACATATATGTCTTTTGCGTATGAGTGCAATTAAAATAAGTAGAAAATAAAGTAAAATCAGAAATACTAAAAGTCCTCGTTCTTGTTTAATTTGTACTCAAACAAATTGATTCTTTATCGAAGCTTAATTTACCAGTAGGGAGTATCAAGTATTTATGAGTCAATGAGTGAGTCAAGAGTCATTGAGTTAGTGCAGTTACCCTAACGGTAACCGGTCAAGTCGCCC
>JALIRR010011782.1:0-7500 GCA_023091755.1 Montipora sp. Colony 1 RG-2022
TAATCGCGTAGCCTGTGTCTTTTCCTTGATACAACTAAAGAGTCAATTCCAATTTGATGATTAATTCCCTTTGCTTCTAGATAGTCCTGAAACTTGACGAAAATTAATGGTACACGAACACGTCGTATCCTTATTTACCATTGGATTGTAGAGTAGTTGGTCATACTTCGTATATATCCGATCATTTACTTTCTCCCAGTCATAATATATAATAAAGAACAAACCAGAAATGGGAACTTGGTGCCCTACAACTGTTGAGATATGTAATTTCCCGCTCTTAAATTATAGCGAGTTATAGTTGTGTACAACCGTGTGTTTCTTTCGGTATATGAGACTTAGGAAACATAACAACAACAACGCCTACGTAAGACTTTGTATGGTCCAATGTCAAAATTAGGGTGGGGTTCGAGTAAAAGTGTTCTCACAATTTCGAAACCGAAACCCCCAACTTCGTGTTTCGAGATGAAAAAGTGTGAAAGCTAGGGGGTCAAAGCAGTGCATGCATGTGAGGAAACATATTCAAATAGAAGTGGCGCGCGGGCAGCTTGTGAAAATGGAGGTTGGTCTCACGTCACCCATTGTAAGCATAACTTTATTGGCTGCTACAAAGGTGCGTTCTTTTGCCATTATTTTCGTTATTGTAGTTCCCGCCAAGGTCACGGCCATTTCTGGAAATCAAACTGTTACTGAAGGATATGCTGAGCTACATCTAAATTGTTCAGCAACTGGCGAACCAATGCCAAACATCACTTGGACAAGACTCTTTGATAGAACTGTTGTCACCATGCCACTCGTGAACATCAGGAGGCAGGATGGAGGAGGATACAGATGTACTGCTAATAATGGCGTCGGATGGCCTGCTTTTAAAGATGTCTATATCAATGTGCAGTGTGAGTGTTATTTTTTTTCTGTTTACATTAACGGAAATGTGAATATAAACAGTGCCAAATGAGGCGGCCGTTAATCTTGAAAAATTACGAAATTAAAGCCAAGAATTTCTACGACGTAAAAGGAAAAAAAAGGAACTTTATTTAAGTGTCTAGTCGAAATCGTTTTCTGGCATCGTTTACAAAATGACAAAATCTTACGTTCTGGTCACAAATGCTCCCAGAATGCTGTAAGGAGCATCTTAGCCTGCGTAGCAAGCGTTCCCGTTCGAGAGAAGAGCTTCGAAAAGATTCTCCGCAAACTGCCCGCGCGAAAGTTGGGGCAAGAGACTGCGGGAACGCTTGCAAGAAAACCCCCTATTTTTGAAAAACCTGTTCGCCCACGAACGGGGGCTTCTGATTGGTGCGGCACAGTCAAAATGATTGACAGGTGACAAATTTTCTCGCAAGAATGTTTCTTTTTAGTTCTAGGGTGACAAAGACAATGGTGGAAGATGTGGAAGGTGTTGAAGCTGAGCGAATCGGGTCTCGGTTGTACATTGAAAAGGGAACAAGACCTGTCAATGCGCCATCTCTTTAACTGTATAGATGTAATGGCCGTTTTGCCAACAGGATTCGGAAAAAGTTTAATTTTTCAGATGTTTGTCGTGATGTGCGGAGTTCGAAAAAAAAAAAACGAGTGCCATCGTGATTTCTCCATTTCAAAGCATCATACGCGATCAAGTAAGTGGCTGAGGTAAACTCTATGGGAATGACAGCCTGTGATTTAAATGAAAATCTGGACTGCTTGAACGAAATCCATCAAGGGGAATTCAATATTATTTACGCGTCAGCTGAAGCCACTACGGACAATTAAGCGTTTCCATAATTCACTAGAAGTAACAGATTCGTTATTTAACTAAACATTGGCAGCGCTTGTTGTTGACGAAAAAGTTTGGACTGGACTGAAGTAAGCTTTTCGTTCGCTTGCAAAAGAGACTTTATATTTACGCAGGATGAATCAATAAAATATCTGTGAACTATCGGAACCCATATGTTTCAGGATCAAGGAAATAAACAATAGTCGTCAAATTGTCTGCTTACCTTGCCTAATGTAAGCTTGAGTCCTATATCAAGGATTGAAACAAGATGAAGACAATTTACGCAACTCCCCTGTTAAATCTTCTCTGATAGTGAGAAGCAAGCGGCTCCGCTGTTCAGCCATGCGGTTTTTAAAGCACTTTTACTTGCTATTTGCTTTGATCTACGATTTCATGACGATTTGACCAAAAAAGCGTGGAGGTTTTCCTGTGATTTCCAGGAGATCTAGTACGATTCATTTCGTCAACCACTCTGCCCCAAATAGCCAGCAAGTCGCACTGAAAATCGTCGCTAATTTTAAATTAAAACCTCTTGAATGGTTTCGTTACTACCCATCGAACTCTGTACGAGTTATGTTCCTAAATTTCATATTTTACGAGCACACGGATTGCTTACAGTCGTACCCGGCTGAGAGGCTGCCCGTTACAAATTTAACTTTAAAATCACACTGGCAAATTCTGCATTGATCGCTCGATGTTTACTCCCCTGCCTCGGTTTGTTTTGACGGAAGTCAACATGTGTTAACATGGTTATCTGTTATCGGTTAATTTGTTAATAAGACGTCAATCAGCGTGTGTCAAGTCAATCATTAAAAGGTGGACGTTTTTCAAAAATAGGAGGTCTTGTTGCAAGCGTTCCCTCATCCTCTTGCCCCAACGTTCGCGCGGCCAGTTTGGGGAAAATCGTTTCGAAGCTCTTCTGTCGAACGGGAACGCTTGCTACGCAGGCTAGGAGCATCTTGACTAACGTGAAGTTTTCAGATAGAGGGCATGTGTGGTTGGTAGGGGAGGCCGAGGGAGGATTGCTCGCTCTTCGCATTTTCTTCATCCCCCTCTTTCTGGAATTTCTGGATCCGCTCCTGTGTCTTATCAGTTGACCCCGAAGTGGGAAGTCAACAAGAAGTTGGTGATCAAATCGACGATTCCAGGAACCCATAACCCGACGATTCTTGGATCTTTGTTTGTCTTTGATAAAGTATAAAGGCAATGTAGTTGTTGCTGTTACATCGTAGCTCTACAATTCTTTTCTTTCAATTTTTGTTTTGTGACTTCAAAACTTCCGTTGTCCTTGATTTTTCTATGATATTAAAAACCCGGTAATGAAGTTCGAGTTGGTTTAGACGGTAAGATTACTCTAACGCTCGCCATTGCGACAATTCACGTGTGAAAAAACGTCCAGGCGATCTGGGCGTCTCTCATCTCAGTTCATGTGAACTACAAATGAGTCAACAGAGGCGAAGTAGGAAACATGACAATGCTAGATTATGTTACATAACACTGACAGAAGACCTGTTTCGAACTATTTTGACAGACAAAATACATATATTCGTGTAGGGTTGACTGATGCTCACGACATTATAAAGGCGGAAATCTCGATTCACGCACTACGACTTTAAAGGATCACGCGTCACGGTTAATATATTATTCACGAATCACGGCTGTATTTCTTCAGTTTTCTCGATTCACACTCTTTTGTGGGATCAATTCACGATTACACAAAACCCCTTCCAGACCCTGTAGCAACGGCACAGTTCCCAAGGAACCTATATCTGACCTCATTTCTGGTGTAACGAACTTCGATTGTTCAGAAGCGCCTGTTAAGGGTGTGTGGTCTGTTTGGTTTAAAAACGCTTTTTTTTTAAGTTTTAAGCATGATTAATGTTTAGTTCTATTGATTTGCCGATACTACTCAGAAATATTTCCATCCGAGTCCATTCCGCCTAGCCTAAGCGGGTATTTTGTTACATCCTATTTAGTTTTTGTGCATTTTATTTAGTTTTGTGTCTTATTTTGAACCAAACTAACCGCACTTATCACATTCATCGAAACAGTTAGTGCAACTTCGCTATATCTGCTGCTTCATCGTCGCTATCGGCTACAAATAAAGAAGTTACAGACTTGTTGAACTTTGAACTTCTCTGACCTTGTGCGTTCGGATCGTGCTCCTGGTTTTGCTTTAGTGGCTGTTAAAGGACCCATGTATGGTCAGTCAAAACGTGTTCATACAATTTCTTCCAAGCGCAGCAAATATCACCCAGATCGTCAAAAATGTACGCAATGTCAAGCGCCACACCCTCTTGGTCATTGTTGAAAACTGTCTCGTCGAAATTCTTAACACCTCCTTTTTGTGAACTTTCGGCGGGAACACTGGAGTTAAGTTTGAGCGATATCAAATTGGTCTACGCAGTTCTTAATGGAAAGGTAATGAATTCGTCCTTCCTATTGAAACCTGCCTAGGCCAATTTGTCATCCTAGCTAGTAATGCAAACATTGGAGCATTCGTGGCGATAATTTTAACGTCTATGCAGGACTTCTTAGTCCATGGGACTTTAAATGATAAAACGTATAATCGATGTAGCAAGCTAAACTTTCTACATGGAGGTGTTTGAAGAACAAGCTATTAAGTGCGCAACCTACAAGTCCGACACCATCCTGAATCGCGATAATGTTGAGGGCTTCCTGTAACATCTCAACAGTCAGCAAGCCTCCATCCTCCTTCCTCGACACGCCAGTCTCCAGAGACCAGATCTCGTCACCAAACTATCTCTGAGAAAAAGAAACATTTATCATTTGCTCTTCTTTCTAGTGGTTGTCCCTCATCCTTTTTACGCAAGGTTACCGAAACAGGAAAGGTCGCCCCCAGCAGAGAAAGGGCAACAGAGTTTAAAACCACCACATTTTTGCCTTACGTCAAAGAAGTATCGGAATCAGAGCCTACAACAACAGGGAATTCGCAGCGTCTTCAAGGAAGACCAGACTCAGGTCATATTTAGTGCGACCGAAGGATGTCGTCGTTCCGGGTCTACAGGATTCCCTTCGAATATTGTAAAGCATACAATGGCGAGACGGGTAGATCTATGCACTAAAGAGTTAAGGAACACTGGGGGATATACGGCTTGCCATTGCCCAGACCTCCGCCGTTTCCGAGCACACCGTGAGTAAGAAGACCGGCCACCACCCTCTTTGGAACAAGGTAAAGTTGATCGAGACTCAACCGAAGAGTGAAAGAAGCTATCAATGTAAGAGGTCCCACTGAGCAACCGAAGGTCATAGTGCATAGGATCATCCCCGTGAGTATGGTAAAGTATACATTGGCCAGACGGGTAGATCAATACTCGAGAGAATAAAGGAACTCGAGATGAACATACGACTTGCGCTTGCCCAGACCTTCGCCATTTCCGTGCATGCCGCGAGCAATAAGACCAGCCATCACCCATGAGACTTCACCCTAATACAGTCAGGACGCAGCGTTTTTACAGGCTCTAATTTCATTGGTTCCCTTTAGGACGCAGCTCTATTGTGCGTTACGTTGTGGTCCATTGTTTCTTTTGTATCATTCTTCGTGTTCGTTGTTTTCTGAACCAATCCCGTGAGTAGTTGCGAGAGCTGTGTGGCGGCTGCCCTAATAACATTAACAGGTATAATGGAATCTTAATTCCTAAAGCGTGAATACCAACGATCAAGAAAAACGAAAGGAAGTCGGTACATCAACGAAACGCCTTGGAAAGAATTTCGAATAAGATATCTTGGAAACTAATCAAAGGAACATTTAGGATCGAAATCCATCAATCACAGCCAGCCACCGTGATATATAAAGTAGCACGTAACCAGTCGAACTTATCGCCTGATGAAGACCAGCAGAAAGTGGTCGAAACGTCGCGGTCTACAACTTGAGTGACTACGTCGTGAGACAAACGATTATACTTTTTATTATTTATTTACGACCACGCTGACCAACAACTATGCCCCTCTTTTAGAATTGCTTTTCTCGACAGTGATCACCGAAAATGGTTCCTTTTCACTACAATGTCCTGAGTTGGGCAGCTTGGTTGTGGGTGTATCGAAAACCAAAATAATAAAGCACAGAATTTAGGATCCGGAACCGTCATATAGAATCGGAACTTGGAAACAGAGAGAATGGATCAACAGTATTCTGTAGGCAGAAAATGAGCAACCGAAAAACAAAACCAAACAGAGGAGGTTTATGACAATGTTCTTAACATGGGAGTTTTCATTCTGTACATTTGTCATGTAAAATTCTATGAGCTCCCGCTCCTTCACTTGAGTACATGGGAACGGCCGAGATAGGTTATTGAATGCAAAGCTCTTTCATTAAAGGGGACGCTTGCTTGTGTACAGCCATGATTATTAACCACAATCTTCCTCACCGGATATCAGGATCCCCTACTTTAACATTCATTGCATACCTACGTCTAAACTTATGTGGAAAATGAGAGGGAATTGTTTCTTCGGGATAAACTTTCAGTATTTGTTAGTTCGCAGAAATGAAGGAAAAGGAGTATTTAATAAAACAAAGATTACCTTCCCCACAGTAAACATCCCAGTATCCTAAGCGAGCTTTTGTAAATTAATCATTAAAGTGGTACTACGACCAAAAAAACAATTGTTTTTTTTCTTTGAATTTCAAAACTATGTTTACTAAACACTAACTGACCCAAGTTTTAAGTTCTGATTTTAAAAAGACACCGGTTTATTTTAACTGGAATTTTCTTATTTATTGGTCCGCCATTACTAACTTTAAAATCTTGAGAGAGCTGGGTCGAGGAGAAAATGATGTCAAAGACTCACTAGTTTAAGAATGCAATGCGTGTGTACGCGGCCGAATTAATATGCGGCACGGGAGTTTCGGGCTTCCAGACTTTTAAACCCGTGTTTTGCATATGTAATAAATTGCATTTACACGCTGAAATTTTAAGCTAGTGAGTAAATGACGTCATTTTCTCTAGATCCAACCCTCTGAGGTCCAATCGGCCAGTTTTGAACGTGAGTAATGGCGGACTGTGAAATCCAAAACTTACACTCAAAATAAACAGCCTTTGGATGAAACTCAAAGCTCAAAGCTCAAAGCTCAAAAAAAAGGACAGAACAAAAAAAAAAACAAACAAACAAACAAAAAAAAAACAAAGAACAAAAAAAAACACGAAGAACTTAAAGCCACCGAATTATTAAAATGAAATGAGCTCAGCCGAGCTTTCTAAGCTACGAGGAAAAGTATAAGATCAATGCTTATAGCAAGTTTAAAGTAAAGAAAGGGCTTTGAAAACAAAGAAAAAGTCAAAACGCACTTTTGTACCTGTCTTTCTTCGAAACGTTATTTTGTAGAAAACTACAGTTGCGTTCCCTGTTGCGAGTGTGGCCATACTTCTTGGTGGATAAGACAAACTTCACGTAAAAACACAACTCAGTTTTATCCCAACATAGATTTCTTCCACAACATTCACCATGTGGGCTGATGCAATCTGCCTCAACCTGGTGTTACAAGATACCGTTACATTTACTTCCGGTTACAAGGAGATTTACATGTTGAGCTTGCACCCAACATTCCCCTGATATCTGGGACTAACGATTACACATTTGAAATATAGCGCAGGTACTTCGCTATCTTGTGCCTAATGTTTTTGTGGTTGTTTTCGCTCGTCTCCCCTCCTTAAGGGACATGAGTTACACCGAACAAAAACCTGCAACCGTAGTCCCCTTACTTTATTACTTACTTTATTTGCAAACAAATCATA
>JALIRR010011783.1:0-10000 GCA_023091755.1 Montipora sp. Colony 1 RG-2022
TCCGTGTTCCGGCATCCTGGTATCCCGTCCAATACATCCTTTATCTCAGAAGCTCCATGGGATGACCCAAGATGGCGGATAACTGCCCGCACCTCAAATTCAGTCAATATTTGACTCTGCTGATGAGAAAAAAAGGGATTGTCATAACGGTACAGTACTACAAAAGTAAGTAATGGAATCAATGGTAATTTAAAACCTGTTTTTTTGGTTTCTTAAAGGGGCAACAAGATTTTAACGAGGCCTAGTTATTTGGTTTTAATATTTTAATAATGGGGCTTTGATTTGCGGCAATTGCATTTAGGCGTTAACAGTGAGCTTAGTCTTTAAGCTGATAAACGTTTTCTTAGAAAGGCAACAGCACAAAACCAACACACACTGCCAGAGCAACCTCTGTTTTGTTAAGCAGTGCTCATCGAAACAAAGCACAGCTTACATGTACAACAGCTCACTGAAGAATGTCATACTAGGAACTATTAAACACAATCTTATACAGTATAGCATGCACTATATCAGTGAAGTAGTATTCAATGGATCTTAACTGGATGGTAAAAAAGTTTGATGCAGTAACGTTTTACACTCAGATCGCAAATGAGAGTTGTTATTACATGTATATCCTATATTGTCTTACTCAGTCTCTCCATTAACACCCCGTGTTGTGCAAACTCATAAGGCCAGCAGTCTTGCTCCATTTAGCAGTTCCAAAAAATGGTAGAAAAGTATTTCTACCTTACAGAATACTGCAAAAATGATTTCAAAATGCAGGAAATGCGACATGAGAGAAACTACATTTGCAAAATTTGCTGGGGATAGGTAGGTCATCATGATGGGATGTAGCTCTCATCTACTCATCCGTCCAAAGTCATAAAAATAATATGTTAGAGTGAAGGTTTCTGTGCATAGAAATATAGGAGTGGGTTTTTTATTTACATGCCGCTGGGGATGTTGTAAACAGTAGAGTTAATCCTGAACGAGCGTTTTTGCAATTGCTACCCGTTGTAACTACTTCTGGAACTCAGGACACAAGGAAACAAAAATTTTGAAAAAGATAACTTCAAATGTTATGCGGAACACCTTCACATTAAGAGGGAGAGTTGAAAACACTGACCCCTGACTCCTTGGACTAACCCCATTGACCTCTAAATGGACTACTCTATGAAATATCCCTCCTGAAAAAGTACTGAAAATATTTTAAGGAACATTCTTGCTATACTTGATTATGTCCTTGGTAAAATGTCAACAAACTAGAGTCCTTATAGGAATCTAAATCAAACATTATAGAGGTGTCTGGAAAACGAAGACTCTAGAGACCCCAAAGACCTCAAAAACTCTGAAATGGAATTATAAAATACCCCAAAACCCTCAATTTGGCTAACCTAAGGCCTAACTAGGTCTAAAGTTGGTTTTTGGGCCTAGGGTTAGCCAAATTGAGGGTTTAGGGGTACTGTATTCGTTTCTGAGTTTTAGGGGTCCTAGGGTCTTAACCCTTTCAGCCCCGTGGGGTTCCCCATTGACGAGTAAAATCGTCTGGCGTTAGACAGTAAAATCTATATTAAAGTGGCACTATTGGGAGTGAAAGGGTTAAGGTCTTAGGGTCTTTGTTTTCGAGACACCCAACATTATAGTGTCTATGCTTGTGGCATGAAAATTGAAGAGTATAATACAACATGAACGCACAAGCAATCCAAAAAGTAGGCCCTCGAGAGGCACATGTGACTACTGTGGAGATGTACAAGGGGAACATATAGAAGAAATAGAATATTCTGTTATGTGACTAGGGGAAGCTGAACTCTGGGAATTGATTCACCACAGCTTTCACAGTTTCTTGACCACTGAAAATTTTACAATGTACGTGCAATAGATCATTTTCATTGTCACGCAACAAAAAAAAAAACATTTCGAAACATTCAGTGAAAAAGGCCAAAAACTTTGAGTGTTGCAGGAAACAAATTTAGAAACTACCTCCCCAAATCTCAGATCTTTGTGGTACAATGTACATTGTTTCTGAGCTAGCATTTCATGTGACTTTATATTCGAATTTTGTGTACTAGTTGAATCAAAGTGCTCCAACATCTGGACTTCACTTTGCTATGAGATAAATAGATGTGTATAATTTTACAGTACATACATCTCCTAATGTTCTTGAAAGGTTCAAACTCCTGAGATTCATAGGGATACATGTGTACATGTAGACATTTTTCAATAAATTGCTGTAGCTAATGGTGTCATGGTGTCACATAATAAAGGTGGCACTTAGGAAATTCAAAATGCTGTATTTTCAATACAAACGACGTCACGGATAAGTTTAAGCTCTTAACTGGGGTTAATGAGCCCTAAGGGAGTACTATTTATTCCTCACTTGTCCCTAGTGTACTCTACTCTCCTCACCCTCGCAATCAAGGCTTGTCCAGTAGTCAAAAGCTCATTGTTTAGGTCAAAGTACTTTCACTTTTACAGTGTTAAAGCGGTTGCCAAAGCTTCCAGTAGTTTTCCACAACATCACACGATTCTCACCTGTTTCACCTTATGTAAATCCCCCATACCATTAGTCAGCCACATTTCAGCTTTGCTCTTCAAGCAAGTACCTTGAGTTGCACTCTTTAAGATCGCATTTTTCCCACCCTCCCACCCAACTGGAAGCTTTGTCTCCTTTAATTACCATGGCTGCTTTGTCATGCAAATTCTTTCATTATACTATTCTCATCTATTTTATTTTAGTTTGGGTATTTTGTCTCATCGTTCGTTATGGACATTATATTATTCCGCATGTTACCACCGCTAACTTACAAAAAAAAAAAAAAAAAAGCTAAATTTAGAAAACTCAACACTAGGTGTGTCCTTTTACTTTCTTACTTACTTATTGGTGGCAGGGAAGTGCACCCTGGGCTGCACTTTACCCCACAGTAGGTGGGACAGCCCTCCTTGGCAATAGGTCCGGATTGCTTACTCCAAGATGGTACAACTCACCATCTGACCTATTCTCCTTCCAGAAGGGCACCCCTCTTCTGGTCCACCCTATGTTACATTCTAACGTAGGGTTGCCTCTAGAGACACCGCTACTCTAGGGGGTCCTCCTAGGGACACCGCTACCCTAGGGGGCATAGGCTCTGCCTTCCCTGCCACCCAAATTCTGCCAAAAGATAGTGATTAACATAATAATTATATTTTTTAAAAAAAAAAAAAATTATAATAATAATAAATAGATAAAAGGAGATTCTGTGTTCCTCCTTTTCTAGTTTCACAAGCCTTGCAGAGGGTGGGGGGAGGAGTAATCATCATTACCCTCGGTTGCCCATGCCTCTCTCCTGGGCATGCGAATATCCCCCGCGGCTTTCCCCCCTTTTTATGTCACTGACCCTTAGGGACTCATTAATGCTACTCGAGGACTATTACTAATAGTCCTCTAGTAGCTTAGCCAATGCAGCATTTGCATTAGTTCACTAGTTGGGTGATACTAATTATGATTATATTTACAGTGATAAGAAGTATATAAAATAATTGAATATTGAAGAAATTAGGAAAGTAAACAAAAAATAATAATAGTAATAAACTTTTTGAAATAAAAATGTCTTAAGTTTTGTTTTGAAAGATTAAGTGATTTTGGAAGTTTGTTCCATTCAGGGGGTGCTGCCACTTGAAAAGCTCTGTCTCCTGTTGTCTTGTTTGATTTAAAAGTTGGTGGAGCCAATAAAACTTCATCATTAGATTAGAGATTATATAGTGATGTCTTCTTGACTTGAACTAGACTTTATATGTAACCAGGTGATAGCCTATGTATTGCCTTGCTTGTAAGTCATCAATAAAATTTTGTGTTTAATTCTTAGTTTGACTGGTAGCCAGTGTAGTCTGAACATCAACGGCGTGATACGACAAAAATGTGTAGAGTTACATATACATGTACGTAAGTCTAGCAGCCATATTTTGCAAACGCTGAAGCATTTAATTCGACCATCAGAGCATCCATCGTTGCCTGTGTTAGTGTATGAGCTGACTCATATGTGAGATGCTTCCTTATTCTCCTTATGTTGTATAGATAGAAATGTCCCATAGCGCACATTTTCGTTATTTCAAATTTCATGTTACAATCGAACCATACTCCAAGGCTCCTTGCTGTACTGGTTGCTTTAACTTTAGAATGTCCAATTGTCATTTCATCAATTTATACTTTGTCTAGTTGTTGTCGCATCCCTATTACCAAGAATTCCGTTTTTCCTTCATTCAGTAGTTTATCTTAATTTTAACATCCATGCTCTGACTGCTTTGATACAACGCTCCATCGATGTTATAGCTTCTGTCTTACTTAACCCACTGTCTGGGTGCTGTTTACATGCTGCGTTGCTTTCTGTATGTGGACTGCAGTAGGGGATACAAATCATTCTCAGCCAGGTGGCTATGTAATTGGTCAAAAACTGCTTTCTCTGTTACATTTGATAGAAACTGAAACTGATTCTTATAAGCTGTACCAAGACCGGGTTTTTTGAGGAGAGGCTTGATGAGCACATCCTTCCACGCTTCAGAGAAAACACCCTGTGATAGTGAACAATTAACGATGGTGGTAATAATAGGTAGAAATTGGTCAAGACAGTCCACCACCAGTTGGGTTGGCATTGGGTCTAAATTACATGATTTTTTGGCAGATTTCTTTATGATTGCACTAATGTCACCTTCAGACAACAGCTTAATTTAATGATCATAAAACTTTCACACATTCCACTTTAGGGTCTGGTGGTACTTCGTGCAAATCTGATGAAATAGCACATGTGGATTCTCTCGCGTTTCAAATGTCATCAATCTTTGTCTCAAAGAACCTTGCAATGTCATTTGCCAGTGAAGATTTATTCAGTTGATGCGGGAATGTAGGAACTAAGTTCTCTTAAATGCCAAGAATCTCATTGGCAGCTCTGAAAAGTTTGTGTTGATCAACACTGTTCTGACTTCCATAAACTCAGAATACGTCTTGTCTTATTCAACAAAAAAGGCACATAGTTTCTTCTAGTTTTAAAGACTTGTACAGTAGATCTTCCATTGTTCTACATGTAGTTCTTCTCCATTTTCTCTCAACTCTTAGTAACAACTTTTAAGGGAGCATGATGTTCCAGCACTGATAATACTGTAGCATTATATTTCAAGGCCATAGCATTCAAATCTGTGCGCTCACATCTTCTACATACAAACGATTAATCCCACACATATTGGAATCTTTTAAATCACTTTTCATTTGATTCATATCAATCGATCTTAGCTTTCTGTAGGTGATGGACTTAACAGAAAGGTCAGGTTTGTATGATGATAACCAGCATAAAGTGGCAGCATGATCAGAGATGTAGCAATCAATTTGAGGTGATCCATGTACAAGTTTCTCAGACATACATGTACGGGTGATGATAAGATCTAAAATGTGACCATGGAAGTGAGTAGGCATAGTAATGTTGCTGTAAATGAATGAAGGTGGTAGTTTCTAAAGAAACTGTGGTGCTGCGTCGGTGGGGAAGTAGTATACAAAAATTTGGTTTTATCAACAGAGTTGATAATGTAAATTGGCCACCGTACAGAGATTCTAAAAGCTGATGTTTCGAGCGTTAGCCCTTCGTCAGTTGCTGTAGATTGATTGATTCAAGTAAGTTTAGAAAAGTCAAAGAAATCGGATCCTGATGATCTTTGTCGGTATGAATATTAAAATCTCCTGTGATTAGCAGTTGCTCTTTGCAAAGTAAAAGAGATTCCAGATAATCAGAGAACTCGTCAAAGAATGAAGATGTAGAGACTTTATGAGCTTCGGAATACGGTGGTCGGTAAACAATAACGATGAGCCCATTATGGGATGATGATGTCCACTTTTTTGACATTCAGTGCATCATGCAGTTAAATGCAATTTAATAGAGTGAACAACTAGGAGCACAAGTTTTACCTTCGCGGTCAGTGGTTTGTTAGATCACAGGCAGCCCAAGCTCAAAATGTTAGGAGTTCAGTGTAACGTGACATATGCTATATTACATAACTACGCGAAACGTGTCTCCCGCCTTACAGCATGTGGAGGTATTGTGTTACAATGGTTTGAATTTGTAAAGGTTTGTATGGGAAGGCAACAGCTTTGCTGGAAAAGTCAATTTATTATGTCACGTTACATTGAACTCCTAACATTTTGAGCTTGGGCTGCCTGTGGTTAGATATGCGCATGCGCCAGGATTCGTTGTGTTCTTGGTCCATAGGGCGTTGTAGCAGTGTTGTTAGTGTTTTAGTCAGCGTTTTCTGAGCGTTAGCGTTTTCCTGAGCTTGGGGACTCCTTGGAGGCTGTCTCCCCTCCCCTTCTTTCCACTGTTTTATCAGTGTGATGGGTGCCTGCTTTCTCCCTCTGCGTGGGGGCTCATGGCTGCCATTTTAGATCCCTGTGTGGATCTTCCTACTCTAGATCCTTGATATCACAAGATATTAAAAGAGGCCATGGCAGACGAGAGTAGAATTCAAACGACAATACCCAGTTATCCATGAAGCTGGTAGTTGACTACGAGGTAGGTAGTTGGAATGCCGCATGTTGAGCTTGCAGTCACTGTGATATCTTGTGTTTCCTTCTTGTGCATGCGAATATTTCTTGGAACATGGTCCTGGATTAGGATGAATGTCTATGCATATTGTAAAGGTCTTTTGCTGGTAGATGGACACAAGTCTTCTAAGCTCGTCGTTTGTACGAGATAAGATTCTTGGTCGAAATGTCTTGTTTCATATGAGTAGTTAGGAGAGCCAAGAGAAAATGTAGTAATTTCCAATTTGTTGTGGAGCTTTGAGTAGAAGCCGCCATCAGGCTGAAGGAGAATTTGCCCTTAATAGGAGGAGATCAGCTTTATATGTTGAGACCATTGGAGAGTATTGGTGACGGTTATCTACCCAAATCTTTAATTTTGCTAACTGTTGTCAGTTGTGACCTGTTAAGATGGTATTCTCTTTTTGTGAAAATTTGCTGAGACACATTTCCCAGGTATCACTCCAGATTGAGAGCTGTGTTTGGTCTTGTTGAAGTGAAAAATTATTGGCCAATGGCTTTTCAATCATCTTAAACAGCTTGGAATCATCTGCAAATAGGGCAACTTTAGAATCATGTTTAATACATTGAGGAATGTTGTCTATATAAACAAGGAAAATCAGAGGGCCCAGTATAGAGCCTTGCGGAACACCGGACAAGACTTGTAACCAGTCTGAATGAGTACCTTGTAGTGCTACTCGTTGATATCTATCAGAAAAATAGCTCTGAAACCAGTTTATTAGCTGCCCAGATATTCCAAGCAAGGCACAGTGAGAGACTTTGTTGAATGCTTTAGCAAAGCTATGTCAATCTATGTCAATATGCGAAATAAGCTATGTCAATCTCCTTGCCTTTGGCTATAAGGCTTCAATCGCTTCGTGGTAGACCTCCCTCTATTAAGAAAACCGTGCTGCAGATGGTAGATTTGTGGTGAGATGAGAGTATAGCAGTGGTTAAAGAGACAATCTTTCTAGGCATTTTGATACAATACACAGTAATGAGATTGGTCGGTAGTCCTTGGATTGATCCTTAATTGCCTTATTTTTTTCTTCCCACAGAAAAAAGAAATTAAAATACAATATGAACAATTATCAAAAAAGAGAAGATGGAAAGAAAAATTATTGAATTACATTGGCGGCGAGGAGGCCTAAAAGAAACTACTAAGCTTATGTAAATTAGGCCTCCCCAAGTAAAAGCATCTATCTATCGTTGACATGCAAGTTGGCAATGGAGAATACAATTATTATTACATACATTTAGTTACTTAACGTGTTGAAATATAAAGCAATGAACAAAAATTAAAAACAGTTACAATTACAAACACTTAGTCATTTAATTAAGGTGTTGAAATAGTATGTAAACAGCTGTGAAAGTAAAATTACAGGGTGAAAACAATTTGACACAGGAAGAACAAAATACTTAATTTTCAGAATAGTTGTTAAAAAAGAATGACTTAAGTGCTTTCTTGAAGGAAGCTGTTGACTCAGAGGAAGAATTGATTACCAGTATATCAATGTCAAGAGAATTGTAAAATCTAGGTCCCTTATAGAAAACAGAAAATTGTTTAATGTTAGTCCAACAGAAAGGCAAATGAAATGCATGAGAGTTTCTCGAATAATATGTGTGAATTTGACTGTTTAGAGTGAATTTGCTAGCTAACTTGGGAGGAAGAGTTCGAATTTGATAGGAGAACATGAATTGACCAAGTTGTAACAGGTTAAGATCATGGAATTTTAGGATTCCAAGTTTCTTAAATATAAGGTCAGAATGAGCATTAAAATGAGATTTATCTATGATTCTCACCACTCTTTTCTGCAATTTTACCAGACGAACAAGGTTAGTTATACATGTATAGGTGGATGCCCAAACTACCGGTACATTACAGTAAAAGAAGTAAGGATAAACAAGTGAATAGTACAATACATGTAAAGAGTATGAAGAGCAAAAAGGGTGTACATCTGACAATCGATAGAGGCTGCAGTCACAGTAGCCCACTCGACATTTGGTAGGTTGAAATCACCGGCAATCAAAAGTTGATCAAATTTGGCCTTAGCTGACCCCAGGCCATCAATCTTTGGCTTCGAAGGGTAGTCATTTTTGGTAAATAAATGATAAAATTGTAGTTATATCTTAGTTAACTGTTGTCTTGGAGGTGTACACTGTCATGCCTCCATGTATAAAGACATTGATGTTTTGAGCTACACATGACTTAATTAATTAAGGAACAGGAGAGTCCTTGAAGAACTTTGAACAAATCTTTCCTGAAAAAAGATTTGAGAATTTATCACTTTTAGATAACACGACACTGGCTTTCGAATTCTACTTGAGCGTCTCAGAGTTCTCGATGCTACTTCAGGAGTACTTCCTGCCTCGGTTTCACCAGCAGCCGGTGAACTCCCAATTGCTACAGTGTTCTCATTCCCTGATGTCGGTGATGCTTTCGAGCTTTGATTTAGTGGAACGGGTCCACTTCGGCTGCCTTCACCAAACTGTGAGATTCCTTCTGGTCCTTCAATTCCTTCTACACCAGATTCGGTCTCCAACGCACTTTGAGATTCAGACTCTAACACACCTTGACATTCTAAAGAACAGTTCCCTTCTTCAAATGAGTCAACCAAATCAGCTGACCTTTCCTTATAACCAAGTGCCCCAATGAGATGATCTGCATGAACACGCCTTGTTGAACCGCCCACCTGGACCAAATACCACCGACTTCCATCCGCTTTCAAGACCACACCAGGACTCCACTTCACTATCTGCGACCCAAATCCTCTATCGGGGATACGCACTCGGACAGGCTCATTTACCCCATACGACCTCTCAACTTGCGATTTGTCATGGTAAAACTTCTGTTTCAACTGCTTATGCTCAACCACTTGCTCTAAACTGGGCTTTATCAAAGTCAACCTGGTTCGCAATTGCCTTTTTACCATCAATTCGGCTGGAGTTCGACCAGTTACACTGTGGGGTGTAGAACGGTACTTAAGCAGGAAGTTGGCAAGCCTGTGCTTCATCAATGGTGAGGTTGGTCGTGATCGATGTCATTGGCTTCACATCTATCCATTTCGAATGGCTGTCAACGAGAACCAGAAAATAATCTTTTCCTTTCTGACAAAAATCCACGTGCACCCTTTGAAAGGGTCTCGATGGCCATTTCCATGGATGCAAAGGCACCTTAGGAGGCAAACTTCTCACATTCTGACACACCGTACAACGCTTGACCGCCAATTCAATTTCTCCATCCGTTCAACATATGCACTAAAAGTCTCCTTTTCCCGACAGAACTCACCAACCCTACCGATATACGAAGCCATCCTCGTCGCCACATGTACTATATCTTGAACCAAAGCGGAATCAACGACAACCTGTTGGCTGCCTGCAGCCAGGCGAATGCGTCTTTATTAAATATTCACACTGCTTATATATGAATAAATTAACATATGCTAATATGTCACAGTAATGTATTCGAAAGTAAACAAGTTGGTA
>JALIRR010011784.1:5000-7500 GCA_023091755.1 Montipora sp. Colony 1 RG-2022
GCGTCTTTCTTGATTGTCTAGGCAGCAAATTATGACATTGAAGTCCTATTTTCAGCTTTAACGATTTTTGTGAAAATTTGCAATGTTTCCAGCTGCTTGCAAACCTGGAAATAAGTGTCGTCTTGTACTCAAATATTATTGCAACGAAAAGTGCTTAATATCTCTGCACACAAAGGAAATGGAATTGCAATTTGTGATCCTGTCAATTGAAAATACTGAGTAAGGTAGCCTTTGATTTTCTTATTGGAAAGCCCTTAAGGTGCATGTTGATTAGAATTTTTTTGACCAAGATTAACAGCATTTACTTTAAATCCTTCGTTTTGTTGGCTTTAATCCATATTCACAATTAAACTGTCTATTTTTCAACCTTTGTAGCACCAATAGTACATTCCAAAACCGCTAGTGTAAGCATGAATCTTACATATAGTAAAAGAAAATGGAACAAAATGTTATATGAAGTCAAAGTGTTGAGAATTATGGAAGGCACATCTCTTAGGACATAGCAGATTTTCTGCAGCTGTTTGCTGAACGGCCGGTTAGTAAATACTGCATCAAAGTAAAACGTTACCTAAATTCCTTAATGTTTATGTAATAAGGACGTTTTCCTTCATTTTCTGGCCGGCTGTATGGGCTTGAGATCTGTAAAAACAAAACTCATTAAAAGTGAAACTAGATTACATCTAGGGGAAGCTGAGAGGAAATAAATGTATCAATAAAAGATGCTGCACATGACTGTATTTGGTGTACTTATGGCCCCAGTTGTTCAAAGGGTGAATAACACTATCCACTGGATAAATCAATAGACCTTTTTTACAGATAAGGCGGCCACTTTGATTTCTATGGTTTCGAAAGACATTAGGGATACTCAGGGGACAAATTAACATGTATTTTCCCCCTGGGCGTCCCATAATAGCCATTTGAAACAATAAAAATCAAAATGGCCGCCATATCTGCAGAAATTAAACGTCTATTGGATTTGCTGGTGTTTATCCGGTGGATAACGTTATCCACGTTTTGAACAACCGAGGCCAGTAGTATATGGAATGAGCGTTCTGGTGCGTGTGGATCACGCCGATCGAGCGAATCGAGGAACATAAAAATAAAGGATACAGAACGACGCGATGAAACAAAGGTATAGTGTATCGCTCATTCGGAAAAAAACAATCTGGTGTCCTGTACGTATAAGTAAAATCCCAAAGTTTGAGAAGCGGAACAAGGTCTCAGTCAACGTGTTTGGATTCGAGGACGGAATAGTTGTTCCTGTGTTCTCTTCAACGGAGAAATTTAAAATTTAAAAAACATCTGGCCTGTGATTTTTTCGTACGGTGATTGCTTCTAAAAGATCAGATAACTGTCAACATGACATAGTCTATCGTGGAGAGGATGCAATAGACAAGTTCCTGGAAGCATTACGGCTGGAAAAAGAAATAATTCAAACTCTCATGAGAGAGATTGTGCCCATGCAATTGACTCCTCCTGAGGAACAAGAGTTTCAAAAAGCCACCCATTGTCACATTTGTGGAGAGGAACTTGGGATTGATCGGATTCGAAAGGGGAGGCCCACAACACTTGCAAATTGAACTTTTGGTTAACGGGTCGAATTGCAGTCATTCTTCATAATCTCCGAAGCTATTATATATGACTCTCACCTCATTATGCAAGGCACGAGGACATTAAAGAACAAGACCATCTACTGCATTCCAAGCAATATGGAAAAGTATGTTTCCTTCTCCATTCAGTACCTTGGATTTTCGGGACTCGCTTGAATCATGAATGTGTCCTTAGAAAAAGCTTGATTCGAATTTGGCGAAAGAGAGACAAACACCATATCGAGGAAAGCAACGACTACCACGATCTCTACTTGCTCTCTCGCGTGTTTATGATGACTGATGTTTTCGAAGGTTCACCGGCCAGGAGAAGACCGGAACGAATCTCCAGTTTTTGAATCTCAAACACGCTGACTGCAATCTTGTGCCCCTTCTCAAACTTTGGCATTTTACTTACAGGTTCAGGACACTCGACTATCATCCAAGTTGATCTCGTTTACATAGGGTTGCGTTGATAGCTTCGCTCTTGGTCAGTTTTAACTGGCTGTAAACCAGCCAAGATGCTCCACCTGAAACACATTTCACCCTCGTTTTTGATGCTAATGATAGCCTTGTTATCCTTTCTTATTTCTCGGGTAAAGGCAGAACTATCAGTTTGGACTTTCCTATGTTGCTAACAAGTTCCAATGAGCATGAACTCAGTATTCTCTTCATACAGCTTCAACTCATCTTCGACCATACACGCCCTCACAGCCCTGATACACCACTCCATAGCACACTTTGCCTCCGTCTCTCTTTCAGAATTGTCTGGCTTGAACGACAGGTAAAGTTGAGTGTCGTCTGCATGTGCATGGGTGTTTGGTAGATAGGTCTTAGTTACTTCAAACAGCTTACTAGCATAGGCAGAAAAGAGTAACGGTCCAAGACATGACCCTTGAGGAACACCGAATGAT
>JALIRR010011785.1:0-5000 GCA_023091755.1 Montipora sp. Colony 1 RG-2022
GACAAAGCGACCGCAAAAGCCTCTCACCGCATCGATCTTTTCCTACCCCAAAACAATAGGCGTTTTGCTTCTTAGTGATGACATGGTCAATCTCGTACCCAGAGTCCTCGGGCTTCTTTGCCAGTGGATGAGTGCCCGGAGACACTCTGGGATAACTGAATTGAACTATATCTTTGATTGGCCGCTTGCTTAACAATGGCAGTCCGACAGGAAGTGGGTAAGTAATTCGGAAGCCCCATAATTTGGAGGGAGATTCAAAATCTAAAACTAGTTTTGGTGCTGTTTGATTTTTTCTACCTCAGATATATATAAATTACAAAAATAATAAAACGACGAGGTTTGAATTATGTCTTATACTGCACGGGAATTTTCCCATGCTGCTAAAAGGTGATTACTGTTGCTGTTGCAAAAGTACCGTGGGAAAACATTACATCAGTCTCTTTGAGGAGAAATCCGTGGAATAAGGTCTTGTCGAAGTCATTCAGAATTACGGAAATATCAAATTGTAGTAGAAGAGGACATTTGTGTCGTTTCGACAAAAAATTTGTCGATCGTGTTGCTTGCATGATGGCATTCCGAACGATGGAATGTACGCTGAAACACTAAAGATACACTAATCGAAAGCGTCAGAGGTTTCATCTCCACTTGCTCTTATAGCAAGTCAATGATCATTTCTCCAGTTTTTTTGTGTAAGGCTAAAATTCTTGTTTCTCGAACACTTTCAACCCGCCATTTCTACAGTTTACGGTTCTCTCTTTTCTGTTTCCGTTTAAACCCAAGCATACGTAATAAGACCGGGACCCACGTTTTCTGGGAAAATGGAGTCGATTATCCCAGAGTCTCTCCGGGCGCTCATCTGCTGGCCAAAAAGCCCGAGGACTCTGGGTACGAGATTGTCACATGGAACAAAAAGCGCCATATTGGAACGCAAAGAGTCCACTGGGACATCTAAAGTAAAGTAAAGTAAAGTAGACCTTATTTAACGTCGATAACTCGTAACAGTAATTCAACTGACAAACCTGAGGTCGACGGTGCGCTCATTTTACTCCCCCCTCTCCATCAGTGCTCCGTTTTACGGGTATTTAAAGCTACTTAGCTACACGGAAAGGAAAGAAGTCGAAACAAGGATGCGAGATCCGGGAATCGAACTCAGGACCTCTTGCACCAAGGCCGCACACTAACCGACTGTGCTGTTAAGCTGTTTTATTTTAAATGTCCCAGTGCGAAATACGACACTGGATAACTTCTGGAGAAATCGGAAAACTGTAACTGCCCTGAGCGGGATTTAAGCCCACGTCCCCCTGATCACCAGTCAGGTGTGATGACCACCACACTATCAGGACAGCCATGCCGGCAACATGGCTGATTAATCACTTAATGTGTGGCATTTCCCGTGGTACTCCCTAAGTGCCAGTTTTTCTATGTGATAACGCTGGATCAACATGCGATTCGCATGTGATTCACAGGCGGACCGGGGTAATTAATGTAAATCGTCAGCTAAGTAGGTAGTAGATTTCTCCAGAGGTTGTCTAGTGTTGGGTTTCCCTTAACTCTCTTTCATAAACTTCTCCTCAACTTGGACTGTGAATCCATTTGCGATCCACCTTGGAGGTGATACACTGTTGGCTCAAGGGACCTACTTAAGGTGGCTGTAACCAGTTTCACAACTTTTAGAGACCTTCTTATTAGATGGGCTACTATACTGTAACAGCAATGTTATGGTACCATATGAAACACCAATTATTGGTTAACAAAATGGTCTCTTTATTGTGGCGTAAAAGATTACCATGGCAACATGAAAGCTCTCCAAAAACAACCTATATTTCATTTTTACTTGTTTATATCTCAAAAATGAACTTGGCGACCCCCATTTTTTATTGTAAAATAGTAATTAGCAATTTGAGATAGAACCATCAGCAAAGTTTAAAACAATTCTTGGGAACCAATTCAGAGCTGCCTTAAGTTTTCGAAACAAAGTAACAGTCCATACGCATAAAAGTTCCTTCGACTTCATTCAAAGGGGGGAAGGCAATATTTATTTTTTATTTTAATCTATTTGTTCCTCCAATCCCTAAATAATACAAAATTAAGTAGATATAGGTTTAAAAAAAGAAAAAAATAAATAAATCAAAATAAATAAATAATAAACAAACAATACAAATAACAACAACTTAAATTATTTGACATGGTACATTGGAAGGAGAGGAGAGAGGCACATCTAGATAAACTAATGTTGTGCCCCTTTCAGTTACAAAAGGACTTGAGATTTTTATCACAACAAAAAAGAAAAAAGAAAAAAAAAAAGAAGGAAAGTTTCATTAGTATTGAGCAAGGTACCAGCGCAAAAGTGCTTTTCTAAATAATTTTTTAGATGGTTTGTCCCTAATGAAATCCGGGATATTATTCCAAAAGAAACATCCAATAATGCTGGGGCAAAATCTCCTAAGGTTAGTTTGAAACGAAGGTATGAAGATTTGATTGGATGATGCACTGCGGGTATTGTAATTATGTAGCTCAGATACCAATGAAACAGGTATATTAGGAAACTTTTCATGGTGAAAATAATCATAAAAGAGCATACATGTATTCAGTTTAACAATATCAGGAAATTTCAAAAGGTGTAAGGATAAGTAATGTGGAGTTATTGGTTCCATTAAAGGGACATCATTTATAACACGAACAGCTTTGTTTTGTAATTTTACAATTTGAGACACTGGAGCATTATAATTATTACCCCATAGTGTACAAGCATAGGTAAGGTAAGGATATATAAGGGAGTAATACAGACTAACAGGAGTTGCTTTTGATACATGACGCTTCAACTTAACCATTATATTACAGTCAAACCAAGTGCTGTATTTTGACAAATTGCATTAATGAACTGATTATTTGAAACTTGAACTAGTCGTTTCAAGAATAATGAATTGATTATTCGAATATTGAACTCGCATTTCGTTCGATTAACGGGTTCCGGAAAAATCGATTCAGTATTTGCATTCTAGAAAAGACTAGTAGGTTTGAAACCTACTAGTCGCAACAGTGAATTGATTTTTCGAAAACATAAGCCGTTAGCGAATTTAGCCGTATTCTTGGATCGAGCGAGCGAGTTCAATATTCGAATAATCAATTCATTATTGCATTCTTGAAACGACTAGCGGGTTCAAGTTTCAAATAATCACCATTAATATCTTATTAACATAACATTTTTGCTGAATGTGGTCATGCCAAGTAAAGTGACAATCAATATACACACCAAGATATTTTACACAAGAGGACTTCTCTAAATAAACGTTTGCTACAGTTAACGGTGGATATAGATTGTAACTTTCCTTTTGACGAGGCATAAAAATAATATACTTTGTTTTTGTCAAATTTAAGGTCAACTTATTACTACATAACCATTCATAAATAGCTGGCAAGTGATTGTTAATTTCACACAATAAACTGTCAAGATCACTTCCAGAAGCAGTTAAAGATGTATCATCTGCGTATAATCTAGTAGAAAAAAATGTTGAGGTCTTTGGAAGGTCATTAATAAAAATAATAAACAGCAAAGGTCCTAGAATCGATCCTTGAGGTACACCAGTAGAAATAAGACATGAATCAGAAGCAACTCCATTTACATACACCTGCTGTTTCCTGTTACTTAAGTAAGATTGAATCCAATTATATTCACTTTGTTGTAGGCCATAAAACTTAAGTTTATTTAATAATATTTGATGGTTCACTGTGTCAAAAGCTTTACTTAAGTCCAGGAATAAAGAAACCACATAATGGCCTTGATCAAGAGAGGAGGTTATTTCTTCAATAAGATCAATTAGACAGTCAGAAGTTGTGAGGCCTGGTCTGAATCCATATTGCTTTGGGGAAATCATTTTGTTATTCGTAAAGTAGAACATTAGCTGATTAAAAATACATTTCTCAAATATTTTACTTATGGAAGATAGAACTGAGATAGGTCGATAATTATTACACACGAAACGAGAGCCTTGTTTAAAAATTGGAACAACTTTTGCAAGTTTCATACTATCAGGAAAGATGCCTTGATTGATAGAAAGATTAAGAATAAATGTTAAAGGACGGTATATTTGAAATGCTGCGGTTTGTAATAAAAGTGGATGAATCTTGTCACACCCGAATGACTTGTTTCTATCCAGATTTTCTGATAAGAGGTAGGGCTTTTATTAGATTTAGGCAGTTGTGATGCTAATATAAAAGGAACATTACAGAAAAAATTGTTAAGGCAATTGGAGATAGATAAAGGTTGTTCATATTGTTTATTATCCATTAGTAGTTTTTCTATGTGAGAACTTGGTCGTTTCTTATTTATCAATAAGTTAATATTGTCCCACATCTTTTTCGTATTGTCTGATTTGGTTAAAATGTCATTATAAAAGCGGTCACGGTATATTTTATTAATGGTAGCAATTTTATTGCGATATAATTTATACTTGTTTAGAAAGACATAATTTCGAGTAATAAGCCATTTCTTATATAGTTTATCTCTAACTTTCATGGAGTTCATTAAACCAGAAGTAATCCACGGCTTGTATGCTTTGTGTTTAATCTTGGCTTTTTTAAGTGGTGCATGTACATTACTTTGTTGAAAATATGGAGGAACCTAGAATAGCTTTCATTTACTTCATTACATTTGTAAATAGAGTCCCAGATCTCTCTTCGTAAATCATTTTTGAAATTTTCCTTTTTAAAATCCCGAAAGTCTCTGAATTCAAAATAATCAGGAAATGGACTAAATTTTGGGTCATGCAAAATAGTAAAGACTGGTACATGGTCTACGATCTCAACTGCGAGGCTGCCACTTGAACAAGAAGTTGAAATATTTGTAAAGATGTGGTCAATACAGCTTTGTGAATTTTCAGTAATACGAGTTGCTTCAAAAATCACCCGAGAAAATCCTTCTCATTGTATTAAATTAAGATATTCCTTGGAGATACTCGATTTTGTAAGAGTGTTTATATTAATGTCACCCATTAAAATAC
>JALIRR010011785.1:10000-11437 GCA_023091755.1 Montipora sp. Colony 1 RG-2022
AAAAGCAACGGTGATAGTTGGAAGGCAAACGGCTAACACACCAGAATTCGCGTTAACTCAAACAGTTGAATAAAACTGGATGAGAGAATTCTCCATCTGTTGGCTTTGGCTTTTCCAATTTCATGGTATGTTGCTTCTAAACTTAGTAAGATTGTTGGAAAAATCGCCCACTTGAGCACAATACACTTCACTCAGTATTTATCAGCCCTTGTTGTTTCCCTATTTAGCAAATGGTTTGATTCCCAATCCCCGGGGTCTAGCTGTTACTACTTCAAAAACGCTTTCTGCGCCTTAGGAACTTGTCTAAGCCTAGAACTAATGCTGTTTCTCTACTTATATCTTCTAAAATCTTACCGAAAAATATGCTCTGTTTTGAGACTTGTCCACTTTAATTTATGACATCTTTAACAAATCTGCTCTCAAAAAAATTCTAGATTATTTAAATAGTCAAGTTTGATTCATCCTATAAAACTAGGTCTTCTTCTTCTGGTAATTTTCATACTCAATATTCCTGGCTTCACCATGTTACATGTTTCGGGGCCAAAGTTTGTAATTTTCTGCCACCCCAAGTCAGCCAAATGCCAAAAAAAAAAAAAAAAAAATTTAAGAAGAAACCACGAGAGATGATTTTTGCTATTTTTCATGCCGAGGACACTTGTGTTAAAGGGAACCTCCAATGTTTTAACAAAAGTCCCCTAAAATGTCCTATGTATGTTTATTAGAAGATCTGTAACATAAAAGTGCATTACCTGGTGAAATAATTTGTTATCGTCTTCCAGAGATCGGTCTCATCGCTTCCCGGTGGGTACTAATGACGTTTTGTGGTTGCTTCGCTCCAGTCTCCTTGCCTTGTTTACGTTGTGTTATAGTTTAAGTGACGAAATTCAGTTTAATGGAGAAGATACAGATTCTTCCTTCAGGCGATCAGTTGGAACCAGAATACTCATCAAGCAAAAGAAGAGAAAATCAAGGCGAAGAAGAAGAAAGCAATTCTTTGCTTACAAATTTAGATTTTGTGATCGATGCCCTGTTATGCCGACTGGGGTGGAATTTTCTTGGAACAATCGTCCTTCAGATAGCTTGAATCGACGCACGTCTATCAACTTTCTGAAAAGCATGGAAAATGATGCTACTATCTTTTTTGGTTTTCGCTTGCTTTCCGCTATAACGAAAGAGATTTTGGATCAAAGTTCCCGCGAACCGGACAGCAAAGCAACCACGAAACGTCATCAGTACCCACCTTGCATTGCGTGAAATTCAAGACGGCGGCACCCGAAAGCGTTGAGGCCGATCTTTGGAAGGCGATCAAAAAAATATTTCACCAGGTAATACATTTTTTTTGTAACAGATCTTCTAACAAGTACAATTGAAACATTTTAGGTAACATTTGTTAAAAGAGTGGAGGTTCCCTTTAAAGCCAGGGTTTTCAATAAAATT